>JAKOPK010000293.1:0-34437 GCA_024195185.1 Coniferiporia weirii
GTCCTCACTTCAGAAGGAATGGAAGCGGCTAGGTAACTTTCTGGGGAAGAAGATAAGGCCGTTCCATATCCTAACGTGCATCTCTCAGTTTGACCCCGTGGACGTGCCTACGTGCAAAGGCACGACCACTCTAAGAGCAGAGAATTAAGAAAGATCAACTTGGTAGGAAACTGGAACCGACTTTCTAGGAAAATCAACTGTATTCTGGAGAAAAAACGTGAAGTGCGAGTAATGTCCCGGAAGATTGTGACTCGGAGCGCATCTTCATATCGGCCGGCCCGAATATACATTACATCCCGATTACGTTGACACAATTAGGTAAGACATTAACAGAGGACGTAACCCCTGATGCACCAGAGTATTCCTTGACCAAGGTCCTCTGGGAGCTAGCCGGGTCTACGAACCACTGATGGTGTTCTGTGGCCGAGCGAGTGGGTCATTTCCCTAATCATGCCAGTGTGTGATTTTTCCATGACAGTGTAAACACTTGAAAGTAGTAATTAGCTCTCCGCAACACAGTTCCAGATACCAATAAATGCCGTTCATCGCTGGTTAATGTCAGTACAGAACAGGTCATCCCGACCATACTTTAGAAGCGTAATTATAATTTACTTTCTGGCGTATCCTGGTAACATAAGCATTTACCGAACTCAACCACCACTTAGTCTGCTTGCCATAAGCCGCATCCCAGAGTACTCGGTACGAAATCGAAGCAACGCAGAGTACTGGTGGTGGTTGAGGGTTTAAGGTGTAACAGCCGATGCGAGACAATACAGGTAGAGAAAGTCGCACACAGCATTCAGATCTGAGGCAAACAAAAATGTACCAAATGTCCGGTGGAGTAGGACTCGGGAGAATCGCGTCGTCGCAAATGCAGGACTGTTGAACGCGAATCTATTCAAGTTCAGGACGCCAAGGATCTAGTATGTGTTACAGAACGCAAGTCCAGGAATTTCAGGGCGAGTGATGGTTTTAGCAAGTTCTGTAACGCAAGACCTCGATCACATAGTAGTTCTTCTGTTAATCGCCTCATCTGTGCTTAGGATCAGAGCGTCAAAGTTCAGGAGCAAGTGTAGTGTGAAGACTCCTCACCCAAAATTTCCTTGTCGGTCAGCTTTCTCAACTGTTTTTCAGTACAACACGAGTGAAGCAGATCCGGGGGCAGCCGCCTTTCTTTAGCGTTGAAAACGATGAAACATGCAAAAAATCCAGCGCGAAGAAATCCGTACTCCGTGTAAATGGGGTGACACAAACAACGGATGCCAATGAAACGATGTGGCTGTCTGACTCCGGATCCACCCGCTGCGGAACTGAACCCAGTGTCGATGACTCGCCAGAGACTGGAGGCGTTGAGAAAAACATATGCTTGCATACCGAGACTGAAAAGTCCTAACAGACGCATGCTGTACGATGAGTTAATTAGCCGAGGAAGGTACATACGCGAGAGGGCGTTTTTGCGGAAAGGGCTATCATCTTGCGCGATATTTGTGCCAAAGTTAGGTGGGAGGAGTTCTCCTATTTTTCTGCTCCAGATCGACCTCGAATGCCGTTCGGTCAGTGTCGGGAAAGGCGTCAGAAAGACGTGGGGAGGCCGGAACCTCGGAGTAGTGCATCACGTGCGTGATGACACTTTTTACCCACGCTAAAGACGCGAGCTCAGAAATAAAATTCTGCAAAGTGGATTGGAAGTAGTCGCAACCTCAGCAATCAATATGGCGTTCATCATTACCAACATCTGCCATGTCCCTGCTACTACCCTACTATTTTATTTTGTTCATTGAGTTCTGCGTCCTTCAAGGCCTGTCTACTTTCCCTATTCTGCCGGTCTTCTCGCTCGAAACCCAGAAAGGCGTCTCGCAGCTGATCAAGTTAAACCCATCTGCTCTCGCTCGGCTGAGCATTGATTTTGCAAGCATAAAGCCAAGAGTTCTAACATGAAAACCGTAACTTCTGGTTTCTGTGGAAAAATAAGAGAAAATGCGCGGCTGTTTTAGTTTGAGGACGGAGCTGGAACACTGAAGGGCCGAGGCACAAAATCGAAGGCTGCATCATACTGTTCTTACTATTGGGCTCTAGAGTAGCACTTCCTGGAACACCATTTTCGCTAAGGGGAGACCTGCATCGGCTAGCAACAACAGCGAAAGCGGACGTTTGCTCATGTATGATATCCTGCCTATCCCGCTTGAAGTCCTCGTCTGTGGTAAATACGCTGTCCGCGGCCTGCTACATGTTCCGGCCCGATGTTAACAGAACCGTCACTGTGATCTTATGCGCGTGATGGCGCCTTCGCTTTCATGATCGATATCTCCGGGTGGGCGCAGCAGAATGGGCGCATAACCAGTGCCTGTGAACACTCGTCCTCGCATGTTCCCGCGGTGCGCACTGTTACAAGTTCCTCGTCTTTCGTCCTTCTTTGTAAATGGAAGTACTTCTTTTTCCCTGGACGGGCCCCGGAGGGTGGGGGCTAAAGAAACGATAACAAAGGTCGAAGGTAGTCTGCCTATTGAAGCTAACACTTCCACCACTCCTTTGGCGACCGGGCCTACGATGTGGAGTCTTTTCTCTGTATTCGTTTGTGTACAGTAAGTCCTTAATATTAGTGCTGATTCTTTGACTACGTACTAATACGCTTCTATTTTTATGGGCGCAGTTCGGCAGCTGTAGGTGATTGGAGCCATCCCGTAAACCCTTAACAGAATTCTACTTTGAATTGATTACTATGTGAGTATATATGTACATATGTAAGTCTGGTCAAAGGATACGTGTAATTCGCCTCAAAATCGCAATCTTGGACAACAATCAAATTAAGGCACAGAAAGTAATTTTGGCCGGCGCTGGCTTCCTTATTTACGGAGCCTTCTGAGTTGCGGGCTTATAATACCCAGCAAATAGCTTGATGTCGGAGATCATGGGCCCAACGTACCCCACTTCGCAATGTATTTTTCTGTCTTTGTGAAACGCAAGTCTTGGACCACCTCCCCCCTCTGTATTTTGTGTGCCTGCTACTATTATGAGTGCCATTCAAAGAGTGTCTTGAGGTTGGATGTTTAATAAAGAAAGGGAGGGCCACATTTGTACGTGACTTTGAGTCGTTATTAGTCACTGGTGCCGCCGGGAACAGGGGAAAAGAGGCGTTGTCGCTGGCTTTCAGAGTGTTCTCGAAAGGACAGGCGCTCCTAACTCAGCACTGGAGCTCGGACCGACTGATGCTCGGGGAAACATCGTGATAGATCTGTAATCTAGGGACGGTCACCATCAATTAGTTCTTGAAATAAAGCTTTGGCATCAGTTCGTATCAGATGCACATAGATGCACCCTGTAGCAAGGCAAAAACTCGGACCAGATTAAATACGTAGTACGAGTTCGCATCATCAACCGAAATATTATGCCCGGGAAGCCCGACCTGCTGGACAGATATAAATCTATGCCATAAATTGAGCTGCGATGAACCTCGATCTAATTCATCCTTAGTTTCATATTGTAAAATGTTGTCTATCCCTTACTATAACGCTATTTGAAATTGCGCAGAAGTATAGTTTTAAAGTTCGAGAGTCAAAGTATACGAAATACAAATATTAGTTTATGACCGCACGTACCTGATAGTGTTCAGGATCCACAATCGGAAGATGCCCGTGAGAGGAAGACTTTCAAATATAGGTCTCTCGAAATAGCACGCGTCGTTCTGAGTAGTTTTCACTATAATAACCTTATTGAAGTGGTGATTGCACCACTGGGAATGCAGGTATGTGGGAACGCCCGATCCTGTAGGAACGGACTATGCATACGCTGAGAAGTGCGGGTAACTTATTATGAGCTAGAGAGGTGCGGGGATAATGTGTCAAACCGCGGGCAGGCGGGGACGAGCCCCCTATTACACGTAGCGGGGACGGGTCATGCGGCGCCCGCACGTCAAGCAGCAGCCGATATATCTTACTGATGTGCGGATAGATAGCCAGTGACGAGATTCAGGAGTCAAGTTTCTAACCCCGAAAGATCTATGGAAGAGGAATGAACAATGAACTCATTTGGGTTGTCCTGTGCTCGATTCTATTGTCGCAGCTCTTCGACCGTAAAGGGAGTTCACATACAAAACGGGGACTCAAGCCCGACCTTGTGGTCTGGACGTCGTGTGAGGAAAGTGACGAGTGAATGACCGGTGGTTAACATCGTCACTCGTCGGTTGGGAACCAGTTGCTAATTCGAACTGTTTGATAGCTCGAACTGACAATATCATTACCGCTGCCGCCAAGGCATAGGGCTGATTGAGGACTCGTGCGGGCTTGACTGAATGGAAGTTCCCGCTTTAGTAGGATTGGACGTAGGGAAGCGAGATTCAACTCGGAAGTAAGTGCTAATGCGGCCTAACGGCGCTTAGCTTCAAGTGCTTCACGCTGAGGTTCTTTCGCACGCGTTTGTCGGGCTTCGTCAGGCCAGAGAGAACATATGTGTGAATAAAATAAAGCTTAGGGTGCCAGATGGGGGGAAAGATGAAGAGCAATTCAAAAAAAAAGGAAGTCTAGCAGACTCTCGTTAAAAATCAGTCACGAGAATAAGCGCATCGCGTGACTGTGACCAGATGCGTGCCTGGACGGACCCTGAGAATGCTGCCGTCATTCACGCCACGACTGAACGAGTCAGTGGTCCTCCTTCTTCCGCTTCCAGTATGTTCATCGGACAGAGGGAAAGCTCGACTCGGTTTTCAGACCATGTAACCCTTTCAGCAGCGGTGGAGAACAGCTTTGGATTGACTTGACGCACTGCGGACTCTGGCTTGCGTTTGTCTATGGAATCCCATTTGCCGCTCTGTTTTAACTTAATCTGAAGCTTGGCTTACGGTGTTAGAACGAGCTAAACGTGGTTGCACTGTCTGGATCCGGTACCAGTCTGATTGCAATTTGTGCGCATAGCCCCTTTTTGATTGCTTCAAGAATTCATGCTGCCCTCCGGGCAAATCGTGCATCATACGTGTTCGCCCCAGGCGTCGTATCTACACCGTCCATCTTGGCCGCAATTCTGGGACTGAAGAGGCGTCTAATGACGCCAGCTTGGAGAAGCTGGACAAAACGGGAGCAATGTCTGGCCCCAGGTTGCGAACGAATGATGCTTGGTTTTTCAGACCCTAACAGGCTGATACCTACCGTCTATAATAGGAATGGTAACTGGGCGCCGTGCAAAAATGTAGGCATGCGGTCCGAGCACCTGTCCTAGCGACCTTTTGATCAAGGTTCGCATGCTCGCAATTTGTCGTAAAATACTCGTCTAAGCCGATCATCCAATCTATATCTGGCAATATTAACCCTCGGCCTCAAACGGTGCGACTCCGCCTCCCCTGCATGCCGCTCAGATTGCGTTCTGTTTGTCCGAGGAAGGTATACACCATGCAATCGAAGCATGCTGTATACAAGCATCTAGCTCTCAGCTATGGCGGCCGCACGTATGGTTCACGCCCGAGTTCCTGCCCGCTCTCATAGTGCTTCTGGAGGTGTAGGCGGGTATGTGTACTAGTCGGTCTGGCGTATCAAATAAAAGCGCGAGGTCTATTCCCAGAGAAATCGGACAAACATAATGGCCGTCTCTCAACGCTCCTCTCAGAACACAGGTAATATGACCGCTTCCAGTGTTCCCTCCGCTGCGCTTGTAGAGGATGTCGAGTCCGCGACTGCGGGTACGGCCCCGACTGCTATTCATCGTCTTATCGAGCTCGCTGCCGATCCAAACACGGCCCGTCTACCTGTCATCGAATGTGCAGGTGACACACTCTCGTACGCACAACTCCTCACACTCGCCGCCGCTCTCGCGCGCGAACTCCGCGCCTACACCACAAGGCTGGCAAACAGCAGCAAGAACGTGAAACTCGTTGTCGCAATCGTGAGCGAAAACCATCCCTACGTACTCGCGACTATTTTGGGTGCGTGGTTGGCGGGCGGCACCGCCGCGACACTTGATGCGCATGCGCCCGACGCGCTCCTGCGCGGTATGCTCTCCGGGGTACAGCCTAGCGTTGTTGTACTGCCTGAGACGGCGGAGAGCGCCATAAGGGTCGCTAAAGGTGCGTGTCGATCCACTATTGATCCCGCTTGACCTAATATGATATACGGACAGAGACGGGTGTCCCCACACGCACTTTTGCCCTTTCATCGAACATTCCGAGCTTCCTGGAGAAGTACTCTATCTCGGAGACACTGGAGATTTTCAATTTCAACACATTAGACGCCAAGACTATTCCCGCACCAAATGACGACGCCCTATACCTTTATACTTCTTCTGCCTCCTCTGTGCAACAACTCAAATGTGTGCCGGTCACCCACACTGCGCTCATCAAGAACGCGGCGAGGGAATTGGAGATATGGTATGCCAGACGCCGAGGATCTGCTCATGCCGGCGAGAAAGACGCGGAGAGCTCATTCGAAGATCGAGGACCAGGAAACTTCCGAGTACTTGGCTGGGGCCCGTTCAGCCATGTAATGTCACTCGCACATGATTTCACGGTCTATGTTGTGATTCCTGGAGGCTGCTATGTCTTCGGCATACCTCCCGCAGGCTATCCAACGAGCTCTACTGCTACCGGCATCAGGCAAGATTTGTCTGAAGATAAGGGCGAAGAGGACGTTGAGGACCCGAACAAGCTCGGCCTTACTCTCCTGCGTACAGCTGCGCGCACTAAGGCGAACGTATTCGCTAGCGTACCATGGGTTTACGCGCGATTCCGCGCAGCGTGCTCTCGTCGAACCGAGTACTTGGACGTACTAAGGGGTTTCAAGCAGCTTCTGGTCGGCGGTGCGCTCCCGGACAGCCCCTTGCTTGATTGGGCAAAGGAGAGCGGATTGAGGTTGGAGTTCAGTGTCGGGATGACCGAGTGCGGGGGTAAGCGGCAAGAGCGATTCAGTGCTGCTGATCGGAGACTGAGCATGTTTTTATCTTAGGTGCAGTGTTTGAGTCGGATGCAGACCATTGGATTAGCGGATGCGGATACCCCGCCGATGAGTGCCTCGTCGCCGGTGCAACGCTCAAGCTTCTCGGCGAGGACGGCACAGAAAGTGATTCATGTGAGCGCCCATTTAGTCTTTCAAAAAATATGGGCTATAATATTAATTGTTCCGATGCTTGTTCCGATGCTTACAGATGGCGAGCTCGTGATACAAAGCAGACACGTCAGCCGAGGATATCTCAATATCATCAGCACCGCACACTCTCTTTCTCCCTCTGACGACAGCGTCACCATATTCCGCACTGGAGACATATATTCCGCCTCTTATCCATCTCTTGCGTCTCCTTATTCCCTACTCGGGTCCGAGTCCAGGACAGAGACTCCTGGGCTCAAACCTGGTGCGCGCCTTCTCTGGGAAGGTCGGCGTGATGACTACATTCAGCTTGCATCGGGCGAGTTACTCGATCCACGTGTTCCTGAGCGTGCTCTCGCGCAGTCTCCATACATAGCGCGCGCAGTACTCTTGGGTGACACCTTTGGCAAGAGTGCCGCATCGTGCGTGTGCGCCGTGCTTGAGATACCCTCCGCAGACGCGCCCGCGCCCGCTGGAGCAGAGGAAGGGAAGAAGGCAGGCTTTAATGCACGCGCGGTACTCCGGGCACTTGCACGTGTGAACGGAGAGACTCAGCCGCCACTACGTGTACCAGCCTCGCGAGTTCTTGTTCTTGAAGAGGGAGAGCAGATCCCGATCAACCGCAAGAACGAGGTGTGGCGGAAGAAACTCGAGGAAGCGTTTGGAGAGAGAATAAGGGCGTTATTGAGAGGGGAAGGATCGCGATTCAAGGATGCTGAGACCAAGGGAACGAAGGAGAAGACGGAAGAGGAGGGTGCGAACGTAAAGTTGGATGAAGTTGAGGGTGAGGTGTCGCGCGTTGTCGCCGAAGTTCTGGGCATCTCGCGAGAGCTTTTGGAAGATAGTGGCGAGGCCACATTTGCGGAGGTTCGTTTTTTGGTTGCGCTTAACTTCTTGCTCCAAGCTCTAATGCTAACGTTTTGACTTGTTAATCAGCTCGGCATGGACTCAAACATGGCGATTCGCATCGTGTCTGCGCTTAACGCACGCTTCTCACTCACGCTTCCTCAAAGTGCCGCCCATGACTATGTCGATATACCGCAACTCTCCGGTGCCATATTCAGCGCATTGACACAGAAGAGTGGGTCCAAGGTTCCTACTGCAGGATTAAACTCCAAGAACAAGGACTCTGGAAGCGTCGACGCCGACGATGACGTCGTAATCGTTGGCCAGGCTTTCAGGCTTCCCGGTGCCGTGAATGATGCGGCTGCCTTTTGGGATGCGGTACTCACACGTCGCATGGACGTTCTTACACACATGGGCAGCGATGAGCGGTGGAATCACGCTTCCTTTTATGTTCCACCAGGGTCCACGGCGCCGCGCGACCCAGGCACGATAAACTTTACGCAGATGGGGCGCATAGAAATTGCCGCTTATGACGCAGCGTTCTTTGGAATCAGTCCTGCAGAGGCTAGGACGGTGACCCCCGCCGCACGTGCGGCGCTTGAGGTTTCGCTTGACGCCCTTGAGAACGCAAACGTGACGCTGAGCGACGTGAAAGGGAGTGATTTGGCGGTATTCGTTGCCCAGGGTCCGGAATTCGGCTTTGCTGACCTCTTGTACGAAGAGAAAGGGTTTGGCGCGTACGACCGATATTATGGGACTGGTGTCGCTGATAGCGCGATATCGGGACGATTAAGCTAGTAAGTGGATTCTTCAGTTTCGAAGAAAACGGCTTATCTATAATGCATACATGACACAGCTTCCTGGACGTACACGGCCCGTCAGTGACGTTAAACACAGCATGCAGTGGAGGTCTTGTGGCTCTGGACAACGGTGAGTCGTGACGTGTTTTTCTTGTATGAAGATGTATTCAGTGTACTTTTGCAGCTTGTGCTGCAATTCGTCACGACGGATGTGAGGTGGCAATCGTATGTGCAGTAAATGTGCATGTATGGTGAGTACTGTTTCGTAAAGTGTTTAAATATGCAATTACTCAATTCTATAACAGGCCAGGGAACTTCGGGTTCGTTGCTCTTGTTCGCTTGTGCTTGGTTGGATTAAAGTATACTGATGACTCTACAGTTTCCTCTCGGCAAACCAGATGAGCTCACTTCATGGACGTTGTGCGACATTCAGCAAAGACGCTGATGGATACGTGCCCTCTGAGGGTGCTGTCGCATTCATTGTGAAGAGCAGACGCGCCGCACTGCGTGATGGCGACAACATCCTTGGCGTCGTCCGCTCGACCGCTGTTCGACACAACGGCCGTTCGCAAGGACTCGTGGCTCCAAATTCAAAGGCACAGGCCGCACTCACACGCGGCGTCCTTGCACGCGCGGGGATTGAACCTCGGGATGTTGAGTGAGTGCACAACGCTGCTGCATTCATATGTTTGCTCTGTCTTTCTGGATGATTTACGGGTTTCCTAAACGCAGTTTCGTTGAGAACCACGGCACGGGTACTATCCTCGGTGATATGATGGAGATTCAGGCACTCAATGAAGTGTTCGGTGGCTCGCACTCGGAGGAGGCACCACTCGTCCTCGGCGCAGCGAAGACCGTATTTGGCCACACTGAAAGTGCCGCAGGCCTCGTCGGTGTTATTAAGGCTCTCCTTTCTCTCCAGCATGGCGTCGTGCCTGGACTTGCTCACCTTGACGGTACAAACCTCAGCCCGAGGATTGATCCAAGCATCACGCCGCTCCGCATATCACACGAAGCGACAGTTTTGCGGAGGAAGGAAGGTCTGCCATTAAGGGCATTGTCACTGTACGTCTAAATTGGGCTTTGGCAAGGCCTCTTTGCTGACGAAGGAACTATAGGTCGTTTGGATTCGCAGGAACCATTGCTGCTGTCATCCTTGAGGAATACCGGCCACCAAAATCACTGGAGCCGGCATCCTCTCCAGTCCAGAAGACTACAGGTGCTCCCCCCATCCGTCCGGCGCCGTATCTGTTCGTCGTCAGCGCTAAGACGGAGAAGGCGCTGCTTGAATATTTACGTGCCTACGTTCCATTCTGCAAGAGTGCTGATGAGACAGACCTGGCCAATATCTGCTATACGGCTTGCGTAGGCCGTGAACACTACCGATTCCGGTTCGCGTGTTCTTGCACATCACTAAAGGACCTCGTGTCCCAAATCGAAGAAACCCTCTCCTCAGCAACGAAAAAGCCGATATCTGCAATCGCATCGAAGCCACGCGTCGCGTTTGCATTCCCTGGTCAAGGCTCCCAATGGCAGGGAATGGGCCGTGCTCTCGCGGACATCGACAAACGCTTCTGCGGTTATTTGATGGATTACGCGCGCCAGGCCGGTGAACTGCTTAATATTGACTTGATGCCCCTTCTTTTCGAAATCAAGACCGCTGACGACAAAGACAAGACGAGTGCAATCAATGAAACACACCTATCCCAGGCGTGTATATTCGTATTCCAGTGTGCTATGGTGCAATGGCTGGGCTCCATCGGAATCCGACCGAGCGCTATACTCGCACACAGCCTCGGAGAAATTGCGGCTGCAGGCAAGTCTGTCCCTACGATTATCCTCGTCCTAAGCTAATTGTGTTTTGAAAAAAATAGTGGTTACGGGAGTCATGAACTTCAGCACCGCGCTTGAGTTCGTCATCGTACGGGCGAACGCCATGCGTCCGGAACACACAGACGGAGGGCTCATGGCCGCACTTCGCGCTCCGGTAGAACCGATAAACAAGCGGATAGCGGCTCTGGGTCTAAGCAAGACTGTTTCTATTGCCGCATACAACTCGGACACGCAGAATGTCGTGTCTGGTGACGCGCAATCAGTACGAAGGCTTGTCGACGATCTAACAGCGAAGGCAATCAAGGGTACAATTCTCCCTGTGAACCAAGGTCTGCTGTTTTATTACAAATCTTTACTTCACTTCTATAATCTGTACCCCAGGCTTCCACAGTCAGTGCATCGATGCCGCTCTTGTCCCGATCCGCTCATGTCTCGAGCGTCTTGGAGGTAGCATCGGAAAACCGACTATCGCATATTACTCAAGTGTTGAGGGCCGAGCTTTGAAGTCCGATGAGCGTCTGAACGCGGATTACTGGGTAATCGGCTTTGTCTCGTAACTCTTTCATGTCTAATAGTTCTTCAACAGGTCAAGCAGGCGCGCCAACCCGTTCGTTTCTCGAATGCCGCACGTGAATTCCTAACGGAGAGCAAGTGTCAAGTTGTCCTCGACGTCGGACCTCAGAACGTGATCGCTCATCTGTTGAAGGACGCGATCACCCGGACGCCGAGCAACATGGCTATCTCTTCTGTTTGCGACAGGCCTGTGACGAACTCACTCTCGCCACTAATGCAGAGTATGGCAACGTTATTTGTACTCGGGGCCACGCCCAACTTCGAGGAGTTCTATGCGGGTCGGCGTGTGGGTCTGAAGAAAACGGCGATTCCCACATACCCATGGCAGAAGCAGCGTCACTACCCGACGATCATTCCCTCGAGGACAGGTTCATCGAGGAGTCTGCGTGACAGTCATGCGTATTCGAAGTCCTGGGAAATTGGCAAGGAACTGGGGCCACTCCTGGAGAAGGAGCACACACTCAACGGCGTTCCCATCGTGCCTGCAGCGGCACTAGCCATGTTTGTTTCTGTGGAAGCGCGGAAGGCACGGCCCGGATCATCCAGCGTTGATATGAGAATCCTGAAGCCTATATTTCTTGAACCTCTCGGGCGGGACGTCTTAAAGTTGGACATAAGTGGAAGCTCTTTTACTTGCACTCACCTACAGGGAGACACCGAGAAGGGAGTCATCTGCTCTGGGACGCTATCAGTCGCGTCAGCCGCACCGGCCATATCCATTGTCAACAATGCAACTCGCCCAGATGTGGTACTCGACAAAAAAGATATCTACGGGAAGTTCGGCGACTTCCTCGTTCAATTTGGAACGAGCTTCCAGTGCATCAGCAAAATCGAGGTGTCTCCAGAGCAAGCAACGGGCTTAATTGAAGTCCCGTCGTCCGGCAACACACAGCATGACTTTACGCGAAAGATGGATGCCATACTGCACATGTTCGGCGCGATCGCGCCAGACGGTCCGCCGGAACTCAAATCTAGTGGCGCATTCCTGCCGTCGGCTGTCAAGGGCTTTACACTCCTGACTGATACAATTCCGGAACGATTTGTCTGCCGTTATCGCCTTCCCATTGCTGTCTCGCCCAATAGCAAGAAAATGACGGCAACGTTGGAGGTCCGAGATGACGCTGGTGTGCTTCTTGCGTCGTGCACTGATTACGTCGTCTCCTGGATACCGTCGACAATGCCTATCGTAGGCAGCCCCGCACCGAAGAAAGGTGGTATCTCGCTAACCCGGACGATTTGGACGGAATCCCTCAAGCCCACAGTCAAAGCAGACGCGTTGTTGCCGCGAACGGTCTCTGAGTTAGTTTACATCGGCTCAGGAAGTATGAAAGAAGCACTGGAAAGCCGCGCAAAGTCGAAAGCACTGAATTTCCACGCCGTAAATGACGTCGACTCGTTCTTCAGGTCCAGCAAGGGATCATTCAACGTCGTCTTCGACGTGACTCCTCTTGTTGGTGCGGAAATTTCAGAATCCACCATGATTTCTTCGGCGACTGCTGCTCTCGATTTCGTGAAGGCTATGGTCCCACATCTCCGCTCGCCAATGATTACATCTGTGATTGTCGTGACACAAGACGCGCTTCGAATCTTTCAGGACGATGTGGACAGCTCTCTTTCCTCCGCGCTCCGAGGCACGACACCCTCTCCGAGTTCGTTGTTGGGAAGCTTCATACAAGGGATGATTCGCGTTTTGCGTCAGGAGGCTTCGACACGACATGTATTCGCACTCGATCTTCCTAGCAGCACCTCTCCGGACGAGGTTTGTGATATCTTGCTCCATGAGTTTGATGATCCGTCAAACGGGGAAATATCGCCCATAGCCTACCGGGTTTTTGAAGACCTCAAGCCTACCCGCTTACAGCCACGCCTGGTGGAGGACAAATACTGGGTACCTGCACCTAAAAAGGAGCCCTCATCAGGAAGCCGTGGATGCCTTGTCATCGTTGGTATGGACAACGTTGGGATATTGGTAGCTGAGCGACTGATGAAAGTGGGATGGTCTGCTGTCGTTTTCATTGGAGAGAAAAGCAGGAGTGACGTCGAGGTGACATTGATGTTCTCATCGCTTTTCTCACAGAGTGCTAATCAAGACTGTAGATCGCATCGACGCTTATCAACTTGGAGATTGACGGCGTTGAGCTTCGCTATGCGCAAGCTGATGTATCGTCTTACATCGCCGTCCGCACGGAGCTCGAGAAGATTAATAGGGAGTTGGGTCCAATCCGGTCGATCGTCTACACTGCAGGCATTATCAAGAACTCGCTAATTGGAGAAGTTACTCCCAAGGAACTCGCTTCCGCCATAAAACTGAAGGCATTAGGCGCATGGAACCTACATCTTGCTTGCGAAGAACTGAAAATCGAAGTCGAGCGTTTCGTCATGCTGAGTGGTACCGGGTGAGTGAATCTGCATCGCGGCTCCGTCTTGTATTTTATCTGACGTGTCTTTTCGCAGCGTGCTACTGGAGAAGCCTGGACAGCTCTCCCGCGTCTCTGTGAATACCTTTATGGATGAGCTTGCTGGTTATCGTTCTTCCACACTGCAACCAGCGAACCGGACATATTCTCTTCAACTGGGCGATCGAGACCTTGTGGGTGAAGGGAAATCTGACAACGCACAAGCGAACCTCGGCATCTCGAATAGCCAGGGATTGCTTCTCCTGCTAAGCGCAATCGAGGGTGATGCGGAACTACCTGCAGTTCCGGTACTCGGGATAGCACGCCACTCTACGGCAAATATCAGTTCAAAGTCTTCCGTCGATGTTGTTGTACCTAAAAAATCCAGCCCTGCGTCGATGCAAACAATGCGGCCTGCGCAAATTTCGGCCATGACTGTAGAGCTCTTCATTACTGAAAGCCTCCGGGTTATTTTGGGAATGTCGTCCACGGATCAAGAGAGTCTTGGTAAGTGTTTGTGTTTGTACACACTTCAGCTTGGACCCTGACGAACCGTAAATTTGCTTTATCCAATCCAGACTCGTCAACCCCGGTCCTGTCCCTCGGAATAGACTCAATTTCCTTTACGCAGCTACGCGCGGATGTGCTCAAGAAGTATGAAGTAGATCTACCAATGAGCTTCCTTGGCGAGGATTCACTTACAATTGGCGAGCTCGCGGAGTTTACCTTCGACAAGGCACAGGAACAGCGCGGGTCCGACAAGAACTCGTCGACGGAGACGCTCGTGCCTGAATCGGCCCAGTCCGCGAAAGATGCAGAGAAGTTCATTTCCGAAAGTCTCCAGGCCGTTCTTGGAATGTCGTCAGAGGATCTCGGTGAGCATGCGCATGTCTGTTGGTTGCCGCTGGCGTGTTCTCAGACTATATTATATTCACAGACTCGTCAATGCCAATACTGTCCCTTGGTATCGACTCAATTTCGTTTACACAGCTGCGCGCGGACGTCATGAAGAAATATGACGTGGATATTCCCATGTCTTTCCTCGGCGAGGAAACACTTACGCTATCAGAACTCGCAGAATACACTATTGAGAAATCGAAAGAGGCAAATGCTTAAAGGCGCCGTATCCGCCGATGTTTTTACTACCGCCTTAATGGGCACGCCCTTAGATGACCTAGACACATTTTTTTGATACTGTCCTCCCATTTGTACATTTCAATTATACACATTGTTTCTACAAAGAAGGTCCAATAGACGACAGACATATCACCACGAGGCATGTCTTGAATTCGTAAAAAAAACTATCTTCGGATGCCTGAGTATGCCGAATGTCAACGCCCTGGCTCCCATCCCCGAGTGTTGAAGTGCTAAAACGCTGTTACGTTAAGGCCACAATCCGTCGAAGACTGCCGATTTTACTAATTTCAACAAGCCACGCATATGTATGCGACACAAGTGGAGAAATGGGAAGACCGACGAACAAGCAAAGGTCTCAAATGATGCGGTGACGAATAAAACTGGGCGCAGAGGAAGGTATTTCCAGGCGGAGACAAGCCCGTTCACCGGGTACCACGCCTTTCCGCGCGGCGTCTAGGCCTAGCAGACGGCAACGATTGGTCAACAGCAAATGATTTCCTTCGCCTCTCAGACGAAGTAGGGTCAAGTAGATAGGCCAGTGAATCCCGCAAGGGGGACGTCATTAAAGAAGAGAGACCGGTGTACGATGCCGATTTGATGAACTTTTTCAGCTCTTCTTTATCACGGCGGCTCTCTGCGACGACGGCAGAGTTTGTTAGTTGCGGCTTGATTTTCGCCAATGCAACAAATGCAGCGTCCGGGTACAAATCATGAGCGCTGTTACTATTAGGGCAAATCAGACGCGCCACATGAAGGGTCGGGGAGTGGATGGACACAAGCAAATACTCACGACTTAAAAAGGGATACGACACCCTGTATGGACGTGGACCACCTTGCGTGTTTGTAGTGTGGATCCCAAGAGATCGCGCGAAAGAGCATTTCGAGGACAGTTTCCGAAAAGAGGTTGATGCCTTCTACGTCTTGCTCGACATCCAAATTGGAACCCGATGAACTAGGACTGATACCATATTTAGCAGCTTCACCGCAACGGTCGAGTCGTTGCATATTCTTGGTTACATTTTGTATATGCTTGGTGATGCAGTCAAAGAGGGGCTTCCAGAATTCCATAGTGCCATAATTGACCTTAACATAAAAGTCTTGTCCACATGCTAGGAATGAGTGGCGGAAGATGAGGCTCGTGAAACGCAGAGCTGCAAAAGACGTTGCCGGATTCCTATGGCAGTCACCAATTACATGAAAGGGCTCATTATTATCCGCTTTAGCAATAAAGAAGAGGATATGCATACGTGCAATATTTATGAATCAGTTCTCCATTTGGCAGGATATCTCCAGGACCCGTGCCAAACGTCTTCCTTAGCTCATGCCCTCGCTTTGCGCTTTCCGCAAGGTGGTCTACAAGACGTGCGACGCTCTGTTGAGTATCAGATGCAACAAGACACGCGTACGCCATCCGGGCTAAGTCATCGGCCAATACTTCGTCCTCAACTGTTATAATTTTGCTGTGCATGAGTATATTAGGCTGGCTGTAGCAGAGAGGCTCCGTAACTTCAGGAATGTCGAAATAAATACTGAGATACGGGAAGCGGATAAATAGGGTGACAATCATCCTTAGTGCTTGGATTCGCGTGACGGGAGAATCTGACCTGAGTACGGGACATCTGGTTAAAAAGCGCAATCAACACATACTGGGGTTACATACAACGAGTACTCAAAAAGTCTTTTACAGTCCGCTCTTAGGCTAGGGATATCTTGCACGAGTCCAAGTTCAAGTCTTAGTTTTTGGGGTTCCACAGCAGCGGTGTTGGAGAGAGCCGATCCAACCGACATGTCACCGCGCAGGCTAAACCCTCGCAGGTTCTTTCCAATGCGGAGTGCCGTCGCGGCAGGCCCGTAGCCCGCCACGTGGGCGAGACGGGCTAGTGTAGCCTCGAGTGCGCGTCCCCCGCGCGTGAAGACGAATTTGTCGAGCACACGACCCGTTCCCGGGAGGTCTGACGCAGTCATTGTTGAAGTTGACAGATGCGAAAAGACGGATTTCAGAGAGTGGACAGAGGTTGCACGTCTGAGTTTGCGAGGTGAATCGTTCGAGCACCGAGGACAAGGTCCAGCACTTTGCCTGTCGGTGTCGACAGAGGGCATGATGGTGAATAGGTAGCCTTCGTATTCGCCCTATGTGAGGTTCCGCAGTAAACGAGCTCCTATCCTCGAAGAAATCATCGGTAGTAATTATAAACTTCGTCGATGACTCAGTGATGGGCTGTCAGAAAGATGATGATCAAATAACAACAATTTCAATTTCGGACTCGCGACCGGATTGGCATGCATACAAGGTGTAGGCGGCATTTTGAAGAAAATGTTGGCTGACCAACGATATCCTCCGAACACGAACGTCCGGGTTGGCTTCGAAGCCTCCAGGTAAGGCTGGCGGCTGGCCGCGTTACTGATAGTGTTGTTAACCAATAACTGGGCAAAAGTTTCAGACAGATCACGTGCCCGGAAACTACCACAATTCGCAATTTCGCAAAGCGTCGCGGTCCTGAGTGACTCCCGGTGACCCCTATAACCTTTAACCGCACCAGTTTTCATAGAACTTACTATTACGGGGAAGGTCGCAACACTTCTTGGACATTAACGACTAAATCCGATCCTTGGGCCTGTGAAGCGCACAGGAGCATATGGAGTTGAGGTCGTCGACGCGAAAAGTTAAGATAACCTCGGAAAGGCCATTCGACGCTGAGAGTAGTACCCGGGATTATAAAATTGGAAAGGGACGCCCAAATTAGATATTTGATTCCAGACTTTCTCTTACTTGGTGCAACTTGAATGATGCACTGCTCCGGTATGTCTATATAACTACGCACATGAACGCTGACCACCTTTACGGTAAACAAGTCTAATCGCTTTCATCCCTGATGTAAATGACATCCTGGCTGCTTACTATTACTTAATTAGACCAGAAAAGTCGGATGCAACCTTCTCCAACAATCGGCCGGCGCGCAGCTTCTGCGGTCTTCTCTTAGCTCTCTTATATCATCCCCCGCAATACGCTATCGGTTGCAACCAACATGATCAGCAACAAAAGCCCAGTAGTTACTCGTCCCCATTGTCTTCAAGAGCTCTCAAATGCTCCACCTCGTAATCTTAGACGGGAAGCCTCTGCCAACTCCCTGGGTTCCGTCTTCTCCGACCTCTCCTCAACAATGACCGCGACTGATCTCCCAGGGACTGGTCGTGTGCTCGACAAGTTTGTCTTCACGCGGGGTGGGCGCGCACTCGAGGCTTCGCTAGCGCGTCTCGCTCATGCGGCAGGATATGGGCCCGCTGCAGCTGCGCTCCGCATAGGAGCAAACTTGCGAGGATTTACCCTCCAAGAGAACACGTCGATCGAATCGGTCTTCGCTAGTGAAGGACCAGGGCCAGGGAATTTAAGACTTGAACTCGGGCTCGTGCGGAATGTACCGCGCTTAAGGGCTGACTGCCAAAAACTCTTTGAATATTCATTGCGAGTGCTCCCCTATGTTGGACATTACATTCACTTATCGTGTGTTTAGGTCCAACTCTCTTGCCATTCGGGTCCAAGCTCTCAAAATGATCGTCACTCTATTCATCCGCTTCCCGTATCTCAGCACCTACTTTGATGTCCCCGAAATGATGGGGTCTTTTCAACGTGCTCATGAACTAAGAAATTCGTGTATACATACAGGGTTTCTAACAGCGGAAGAGATTTTAGTGGACGACTTGTCTCAGATGGCATATGCCTGTCTTGTGCCGGCTGAAAGCTCACAGAGCGTTTCGCGTCTTGTAGATCATCTAGCGGAGAACACGAAACGAGCGACGGAGTCAAATAGGTTAGCCTTTCTCCCGGACACAAGGCTGGTACGGGAGTGCTGCACGTACGTACCACGTTTGCCACTTCGTTTTTTGTCTACTCCGACAGCTCAAACCAAGAACGAACTGAATGAAATGCCACAGAGACCCGGAAAGGTCCTTCGCAGCACTCCGCTTCACGGGTATCATCCTGCGTCACACGATCCTCGCCTCCGGTGAGGACTTTTACGTCAAGCTTAGCAGTGCGATGTCGGACTTCTGGCAACAGCTCATCGACTGCGTTGCGTTCCACCTGCGTGGGCCACACGCACGTACTTGCGGGTGCCATCGTGGTTACGATGATGCCGATGGTCTTCATACTGACTGCGACTTCGATGAGCTATCTGAGATGCGAGCAGAGAGGCTAGATGCGGAAGGCGTCGACTTGTTCTCGGAGACTGTGCTAGAGATGCTCTTCCGCGCAGCTGTGTGGGACCCGCTTTTTTCAAAGAACCCGCATCCTCGTCTCGTTGTGCTAGTGCGCAAAGCTATTTGGCTATTTAGACCGTAAGTAATATAGTCTGCAGTTGAAAATTATTAACAGGTGTTGCTTGGACCTCTCAATAGGTCTCTAGTGCAGATGTTCTGCCCCAATTCCACGTTCGTGGCACTTACAAAGCTCGAGCCATTTTTCATCTCATCCTTTGGAGAAGCCGCGGAATGAGTATACAGTGTATACGGACATATGTTCTGACTATAAGGACGGCGTTCGTAACTGAACAGTACAAGGTTCTTTTTGCTTAGATTTTATTCTTATACATGTGTGAAAGGTTTACCAACTGATAGATGTTGTATACAGTATGTCTCTTGTTGATTACGTGCATTTTATAACTGTACAATACGTAAATACGTTGCTCTCGCATGGAGAAGTTTGAATAAAGCTTGGTTTTATTAGACACATGTAGGTGTTCGGAACACGTCCTTCATAGCTTGCCAATAATGTAATCCGTCACATCCCCCAGCGTGAGTGCATCTTCTCCGAGAAAACTCATGGGAAGATCGACTTTAAACTTCCTGAAAATGTCGGCACGGAGTTGGGCGAAAGAGATCGAGTCAACGCCGAGTGAAAGTAACAATGTTGATGAGTCTGGGGAAACGAAAGATCAGAAAAAACCATTATCGCAGTGGAAGGTAACGTACCAACGACATTCTCATCCGAAGGGGCCATACCAAGAATTTCCTGCAACTGGTTACAAACAAATTCCAGGACTGAGGTGTATGAGATGTCTAGGCTGGTGAGTACAGAGGCAGAAGGTTGGCTGCTATCACTCTTAAGGACCTCACTGAAGTAAGGATCGCTTGCGTACGTCCCCCTCCCACGCAATAACTCAAAGTGCACTTTCGCAAGTATGGGCACGACCGTAGGCGGGTGGTCTCCATCTCCACCCCGTTCAATAATCTTCAACAGTAGTGGTATACCTTCCGCGTGTGATATATTTAGGACTGCAGAGTCGACATCGTCACGCCTCAAGTCTGTGGTGAGACGGGACTCCCAAGCACCAAGTTGAATAGATAAAGAGCGCGACGTGGAACCTGGCGTTGCGGTGACGGTTCTATATCCAGCGAGGGCATCCAGGAAGGAATTTGCTGCTACATACGAAATTTGACCGGGGTTTCCCAAGGGGACGCTGAAAACGGGTTTTTTCAAATCAGTACCAATAAAGTAAATGCCGATACGGAAGCTCGCACCTTATGCTGCTAAGCATAATAAAACGATTGACGTCAATGCCGAGGTCTTGGCACGCAAGGTGTATGTTCCAGGCACCTAAGGCCTTGGGTTTCAACACAGTATCGAGATCTTCATGGCTGGTACTCCCAATCAGAGAATCTTTGACCACACCCGCAGCATGTACGATAGAATAAATCGGGCCGACCTCATCCTTAGTCCTAGCCAGGACGCTACGGATTGATGAATAAGACCCCGCATCAGCTTGCATATAACGAACATCCGTGTCCTCAGAGTGAAAGCTGGCGAGTGTCGCTACAACCTTCGTAATAGTTAGTAGTCGGCTCACCAAATGGAATACAGGATATTCATTACCTCTTTGTCTTTTTCAGCCCTTCGACCAACAAAAACTATAACAGACCAGTTTTCTTTCACCATCTGTCTTGCCAGTGCAACGCCTATGTCACCCATGCCAACGATAATTGCGCATTTGCGGACATCCGGCGGCGGCCTCGATTTCTTCAGCATTTGAGTCGAATAGTTATCCTCCACCAAACGAGGCTCCAAGCGAATAAGCCGGCCATTTTTGGAATATCGGCATGCAGTGGGTGACGTCTTACCACGTCCAGGGTTGTTGAGTTCGCGGTATACAAGGGCGCATATCTCACTCGTGAGAATACCATCAGGAATGTCGAGGACAGAGATTAGCTCTGATACCGTCTCCTGGCGCAGCACACGGACCATACCCTGTATAAAACTTCCAAGAAGATAATTGGGTGATACCACACTTCCTACGGGATTTGCGAGTGGTAACCCTGCTCGCGGCAATATCTGAAGAGCGTTTTGCGTTAGGACAATCATTGAGGCAATTTTAGACCGATGTAAGTGTGGAGCAACTGCTCTGACAAAGTCAAGAGCAGCCGCTGATGTAGACGCAATGCCCGATTCGGTGACATCAGTTTCACTAAAGGATGTAGTGTCGAATACGATGTAGTATACAATCTCGAGCTTTGGGCACCACTGGCCATGGTGAGAAGATCCCGAGCTTGATGACGTGTTGGAACAGACTTTGCAGTCCATATTGCCGAAGAAAGAATAGAAATCATCCACAATACGAAATGTTAAGGAGTTATACTTTGCGTAGGTCTTGAACGCCTCTTTTATAATCCCTGCCCCAACATAAATCACTTCTGTGGGTACATGCAATACCGGAGACTTTGCAAGTGGTTCAAGAGGGGTTTCGAGCCAAATCGTTTCCATTAGCGAGATACTGTTCCTCGGTGCCCCACGGCTTATCTGTGGTAAATCCGAAGGAATCCATGCGACGCTGTACTCCCCGCAGAAGGCGAGGAGATTTCCAGTCAGTGATCGCACCTCGAAAGTTGCAGTCAATTTTCTGAAGTTAGAAGCGACCCTAATGGGGAGCTGATAAATGCATTTGAAGCTATCTGGGAGAGAGTCCGCATACAGCCTGAAGTCGCCCAGAGACGAGGGAAGGAAGGCGCCGGTGCGACTCAATTCGAGCGGTAAGTCAAGTGCGATTGACCCTAGCAAATGAATACAAGCGTCTAGTTTTCGCACGAAGTCGGCCTGATCTTGACCGGATGGCAATACATCGATTTTTCCCACCGCGCTCGAATCCAAAAAATCCACGTTTCGGATATTTTGAAAATCCGGTCCAAAATTTACGTGACTAGTTCCTAAATTCCTGTATATCTCATCCTTCGCGATAGATGGCTTTGATCCCACGGCACTGGTCGGTGTGAATACGCTCGATATTGGAGACACAGTCCTCAAAGTTCCGGAGCAAACAATTTCCTTCCCAGTGGTGTTCCGTAGATGAGTACAAGTAAAGGAGCTCCCGTTTATGTCGAGCCTTAAGACGTCCTGACCGAGGGGCTCAAGGAAGATCGGTTTCAAAATGCGTAAATCAATACCCCCTGACCATCGCTTTCGCGTTTCAAGAGACACAAACATAGCCAGCGCCGCCGCCGGCACAATAGGGGCGCCATTGAGAGTATGTCCTTTCTCAAGTAGCGGGCCTAGCTCTTTTCCAATATCCCAGGCTTTTGAGTACGTATGATCCTCGCACGAGCCTCTCGATGAACCTGTCCTCGAGGGAATGATCGTCGGGTAGTAGCGCAGCTTCTGCCACGGGTATGTGGGAATTGCCGTTTTCTTCAGACCCACACGCCGACCCGCATAAAACTCTTCGAAGTTGGGCGTGGCCCCGAGTACAAATAACGTCGCCATACTCTGCATCAGTGGCGAGAGCGAATTCGTCACGGGCCTGTCGCAAACAGAAGAGATAGCCATGTTACTCGGTGTCCGGGTGATCGCATCCCTCAGCAGATGAGCGATCACGTTCTGAGGCCCGACGTCAAGGACAACTTGACATTTGCTCTCCGTCAGAAATTCACGTGCGGCATTCGAGAAACGAACGGGTTGGCGCGCCTGCTTGACCTGTCGAAGAACTATTAGTTATGAAAGAGTTACGAAACAAAGCTAATCACCCAGTAATCCACGCTCAGACGCTCATCGGTCTTCAAAGCTCGGCCCTCGACACTTGAGTAATATGCAATATTCGGCGTTCCGATGCTATCTCCAAGGCGGTCGAGACATCCGCGAATCGGGACAAGAGCGGCGTCGATGCATTGACTGTGGAAGCCTGAGAAACTGGTTAGAGAAGTGGGGTGAAGACTCTGGCTAAAGCATCAGACCTTGGTTCACGGGGAGGATTGTTCCTTTGATTGACTTCGCCGCTAAATCGTCGACGAGCCTGTGCACCGATTGCGCATCGCCGGACACAACATGCTGCGTGTCCGAATTGTATGCAGCAACAGTGACAGTCATGCTCAGATCTAGTGTAGCTATTTGCCGTTCTATTTGTTCTGCTGGGGCGCGGAGTGCAGCCATGAGTCCTCCGTCTGTGCGTTCCGGACGCATGGCGTTTGCCCGTACGATGACGAACTCAAGCGCGGTGCTGAAGTTCATGACTCCCGTAACCACTATTTTTGTTAAAACACAATGAGCTTAGGACGAGGACAATCGTGAGGATAGACTCGCCTGCAGCCGCAATCTCTCCGAGGCTGTGTGCGAGTATAGCGCTCGGCCGGATTCCGATGGAGCCCAGCCATTGCACCATAGCACACTGGAATACGAATATACACGCCTGGGATAGGTGTGTCTCATTAATTGCACTCGTCTTGTCTTTGTCGTCGAGGGTCTTGATTTCGAAAAGAAGGGGCATCAAGTCAATGTGAAGCAGTTCACCGGCCTGGCGCGCGTAGTCCATCAAATAATCGCAGAAGCGTTTGTCGATGTCCGCGAGAGCACGGCCCATGCCTTGCCATTGGGAGCCCTGACCAGGGAATGCGAATGCGATGCGTGGCTTCGATGCGATTGCAGAGATCGGCTTTTTCGTTGCTAAGGAGAGGGTTTCTTCGATTTGAGACACGAGGTCCTTTAGTGATGTGCAGGAACACGCAAACCGAAATTGGTAGTGTTCACGGCCTACGCAAGCCGTGTAGCAGATATTGACTAAGTCTCCCTCGTCCGCATTTTGGCAGAATGTGGTGTAAACACGCAAATACTCAAGCAGAGCTTTCTCCGTCTTAGCGCTGACTACGAACAGATGTGCCAGGACAGGCATGGATCCGTGGTTGTTTTGTTTTGTGTATGCTCGTACTGGATTGGAAGCATCTTCCAGCCGATACTCTTCCAATACGGCGCCGCTAATAGTACCCGCGAAACCATATGCTCTGGAGTAATCCCGTCAGTTGCAAGGAACTGTGTGAGGGCAATGAAACGTACAAAACTAGTGATCGGTATGGCGATAACGAGTCACCGGCCACTTGTCTGTGAAGCAACGTAGAATAGCAGGAGACCCGGAGAGGACAACTTGAACTGTCGAGACTAGTACTCCGATTGTCGCCATTCAGATGTGCGAGCCCAGGCACCAACTCATGTCGAAATGAATGAATCGCTTTTGCTATACCCACAAGTCCGGCAGCACTTTCTGTATGCCCAAATACTGTCTTTGCTGCACCAAGTATAAGCGGTGAATCCGCGTCGTGGGATCCGGCGAACACCTCGCGTAACGCCTGTATCTCCAGCATATCCCCGAGAATCGTCCCAGTACCGTGGGTCTCGACGAAACTATTATTAAATTCGTTAACTAAACTGTAAGCCGCTGATATGAGTACTTTACGTACTCAATATCAGCAACGGAGACACCGGCGTCGGATATAAGCGTTCTCTGAAGGTTGGCTTGGGCCCTCGCGTTCGGCGCCGCCAGGCCCTGGGAACGTCCGTTGTGTTGCACGGACGTCGACTTTACAATGCCAAGGATATTGTCGTTATCACGTGTAGCCGATGATTTACCTTTCAGAACAAAGGCTACTGCGCCTTCCGATGGAGCATAACCGTCCGCGTCCTTAGTAAAGGCCGCACAGCGCCCGCTTATCGAGCTCATCTTGTTGGAAGATAGGAAGCTTGTAAGAACAAGTTAATGGTTGATCGAAGAGAAGCAGACTTGAGACAGACCTAAAGTTCCCTGGCCTAAGAAAGCCGGAAGAACTCAGTGAATAGACCAATTGGATAGGAGCGCATGAAGAACATACCATAAATGCACGCTTACGGAGCAAACGATTGCAAGCTCACTCGATCCATCTCGAATACTGCGCACAGCTATCAAAAATGAAATCAACACAGTATTAAGCCGAGGTTGAAGAAAAATTTACCATTATCGAAGGCTACCATACCGCCGCTGCACGCGGTATCAAGTGAAATAGACGGTCCGTGAACATCCAGAAAGCTATAAAATAATGTTTGTCAAGCCTTCGCTAACACTATACGTACGTTGAACTCACTAGCTTAACCGTCCGGATACTGTGCTGTCCGAGAGGCCGACTCCGTAGTGCCGGCCATATCCTGAGGGTGTAGACTACGTATACACGATACGATTAACAAATTCATCAAAAACGCTTACCTTCGTACCCTTTATCCTCAAAGATGAGCTCGGAGTACCCGGATTGGGGACCCACGGCAACGAAAACACCAACCTTCTTCCCTTTAATAGCTGAGAGCGGGATGTTAGCATTCTCAAGTGCCTCTATGGCTAGTTCCAATACGATCCGGGACGATGGAGAAACAAAATAGGCTTCGGCGGGGCTGATCCCGAAAAACGCATTATCGTAGCTTGCAACTTCTATACGCCCGGTCTTGGTGAAATTATAAGAGCCGGCAAGCGCCTCAGAGCCAGGAGGAACGTAGAAACTGGAATGGACCCAACGATCGTCTGTGATAGTCGTGAGAAGGTCTTCACGACGCTCCACTAAAGCCGCCCAGAATGATTCTGCGTCGTTTATCCCACCTGGAAGGCGGAGGGAATGTCCGATAATGGCAACATCAGCGGAAGGAACGGTAGGGCTTTCCAATGCTAATGGCTTCACCCTCGGTACTTCCGAGTGGCTTGTAAGCATTGTGAACACTGCTTTTGCAAGTTGGATGACATTAGTATAGTCATGGCAGGCGCTCATAGGAAGGTCTAAGTGAAATCGATAGTTCAAAGTCGAGATAATTCGTATTGCCATATTCGAGTCCATCCCGAGCTGATAAAATCTGTTAACTCTCGCTGTATGTACATTGTTAAAGACCGAGGACTGACCTCGGCGAACGTCATTCCGACATTATCTGACATCTGCTCCTCCGAGAGGCCTAGGACATTAGCGACTATGTCCTTCAAACTGGCTTCGACACCTTCCGTAGACCGCGTATCGCTCCTTAAGTCTGACTTTTCCTTTTCATGGAACCGTGATAGGTTTGGGTTCTCCAGAATGGCTCTGAAGCGCTCTCCAAACCTGTCTTCAAGCACCTTCCGCCATATTAGCCCCTTCCGTGTCACAGGAACCTTCTCTCCGTCTTCTAGCACAAGTACACGCGCCCAGGGTACGCGCAAAGGCGGATGGAGTGTTTTGTTAACTTCTGCAAATGCGCGCATGACCAGCTTTGGGCGAAAACCTGCGTCGGGAACTTCGATGACCGCACACACGAAGTCTGCGGCACCACGTAAAAAATTGTTACCAACGAGACATGCACGAGCAATGTACGGCGACAGAGAGAGTTCACGCTCAGGTTGACGCGGGTCAAGGAGTTCGCCTGAGAGGAGCTGGATATAGTCTTCGCGGCGTCCTTGCCATGCCAGATACCCGTGAGACAAACGGTACATGTCTCCTGTGCGAAATGTCGTGACGCCGACGCTGTTAATAGAGTATGCATCACTATCAAAGTTAAGATAGCCTTTGCTGATGTTTTTGCTACTGATAACTAGTTCGCCGACTGGAGATAAGAGTTAGGATATGAAAATAAGCTAAAAGGATTCCGTAAACTGACACGATTGGCTCTCTACTCCTTTATCATCAATCAGACTCAGATTCGCCTCTGCAATCATGCAAGAAGAGATGGGGACGCCACCATCAACCATATCCGTTATGCGAGCCTGAAAGAGCGAGCCTTTCTAGGATATTAACCAGAATAAACCTAAACGGATGAGAGCGATGCGTACCTGCCAGCTCCGTCATGCCGATTCCAACATCAAGTTGTAAACGATTAGTCGTGGCCCACTCTACCACATCGTCGTCGAGTTTCGCTCCACCACTGTGTATTTGATAAAAATTCCGGAGTACAAAGTTGTATTCTGGCCGGCTTGCGCAAACTTCCATGAACTGTCTTAGGATCCATGGTACTCCGGAAAACAGATTTGTCTCTGTCCGCGCTGCTGTTCGCAAAAGAATAGCACTTATGCTGTGTACCTGTCTTCTGCCTGAGTATGCGTGGACATCGACATGCGCCTTGGAATTAGGATAGGACGATGGTGGAATACCGAAAACGTAACATCCCGCAGCAAGAATTGTGTTTGTACCAAAATCGTGAGCAAGTGCCATGATGTGTGAAAATGGGCCCCAACCGAGCGTACGCAGCCCTTTAGCGGATGGATGTTCAGAGTGGAATGCAGCACTTTTGGCGTTGCAGTTTGCATAGAGCGCGCCGTGTGTGATAGGGACGCACTTGAGGTTCGAGACTGATGATGCAGATGAGGTGTACAGATAGAGTGCGTCGTCTGATGGCTTCGGAAGCTGATTTTCGCGAAAAACGAGTAGCTCCAAATTCTCGACGCTGAAGCGCCTTAGAAGTTGTGGGATCCGTGAATTCGATGGTGAATAAACGTAGGTGGATAGGCCCATATCTGAAATAAAATGAGCACCATAATCTGTTTGAGGCGGCCAAAGGCGAACCTTTAGCGAGTGCTAAATTCACGGTGGAATCCTCTGGAAGGACGATACACGTCGGCTGGACTCCCTGGAGCATTCCACGCAGGAGTAACTCGGGCGCGTGGTGGTCCAAGGGCGCTGCGGTCCCACCTAGAATCCAGGTAGCTATAATAACCGCCAGCACGTACGGATGATTCTCGCTGATTATGGCGACCGTTGGCTTCTCACCAAATTGGTGGTGAAGGCTTTCAGCAAGTTTGCATGATAATATGAGCAGTTGGCGGTATGACAACACATCGCCGCAGCATTCAATGCTTGCAGCTGAGGAAGTCTCGACAGACGTCGAGACATCGATAAGCCGGTGTACCAGAGTACTCAAGTTGGTAGGCGGGACAATCATTGCAAGTATGGGAGAGTGGGCATCCCTATGGTGACTTTAAGCCGCGATCGATATATCACGGCTGTAAAAAGCCCGTGCAGGTTCGTACAGCCCCGCAATCTCCTGAATTTGACTAAGCCCAAGTTGCAATGTCACATATGTTTTGTGTTTAGATCGTACTCACACCGGGCTGGCGAGATAATCACGGTATCTGGGCGCAGGCACAGGCCCACCTTACCGCACAAAAGCCCTTAAGTTCATCCTGGGCTCACTGGCGAGTGGGGTTCAGCCATCCACAAATAAAAAAGAAACAGCAGTGAAAAGGCCTTCTGAAGATCCTCAATGACCTTGCGAAAACCGCTGCTCCCTTCGATCCTCAGAAGACTGTGACGTAGATTTCGGAGAGGTCTGCTGGCCCGTCGTCCATTCGAGTTGATGATTGATGAGTGGGTAAGTCTGTGCTCCCTTGGCGTGCATTTAGATCAAGTGACGCTTCAGCGCCGACTAAACAAATCTAATGAAAGACCTAGCACGATCTTCCCGACTATCGGGCCGCAGTCTTGAGCATTCTTTCCGCATAAGCTTCGGCCCGTAAGCAGACAGACAAAAAATGGAGGTGATGGTCGAACCGCGTAAGGACTAATTGCTGTGTACTGGGTTTTTATTTTCCCACGAATACAACTTGCACTATAAATCCCTGCCTTAGACTCCGATATTTGAGGGATATGTCATATCAGTGCCTTTACTGACCGCTGGGCTGCCCTGTGAAATCATCGTCCCCCATCAACTTCAGCCCGACCAAACGTGTCTCACAACAAGATGCCATTTCTCCGTCGGGAATAGCGGGCCCTATGTAGTCTCAGTCCACCGGGGATTATTTAGTCACGATTTGTCTGAAAATCTGACTTGCGGGTTCGTCGGTCGAGAAAAGGAAAGAGGGATATGCGCCACGTATGAGTAGTACTGACTTCCGGCGCACAGCCATTTGTTGACGAGTTGATTCAAGCTTGTCTATTGTTTTAAGCATGGTCCATTTTCGTGATCTTGAGCTTAATAGCCTTTCTGACGTCCTACCGAGGATCGTTCGAGAGGAAATCATGAGCAACAGAGGTCACTGATCACTTCCTTCTGGACACTATCCTTTTTCCCCTTGCATGCGTACAAAGTGTGACAAGCCGTCCCCACTTCTCCACCGGCACCGGTGACGCTCTTCCCCCGATGAAAAATAAGGAAAGAGGAGGTACCTGGGACTCTGAATTGGTACCAGAATCAAGACTGTCGAGGTCGTTGAAGATGCTGTCTTTCTCAAGGACCGTCTAGGGCGGGATGGCAGGAAAGGTCAGTGGGGACGACGACTATCCGACCGTAATGTGTATGGGGCGATATAAACAAGCGATACGAGACGGGAAGAGCTTTGGGACACGACATCGGACATGCCGCATGAATTAGAGTAAGACCCCTCTCTCTGAGAGTTTCTCACGCCTGTGACTAAACATCCCAATACTCACGCCTTCAGGCTTCCCCACGTACGGTTTATACGCGGTCTTCGTGATAACAAGTGATATTATTGGTATGCGCCTTATCTCGCCATGTTCACCCAACTTATTTTCTTGTTTTTTCTCCTTGTGACAGGTAGGGCTCACCATGGCATAGACGACGAACACGAGCAAACACCTCTTACAAGCGACAACTTTGCGAACTCGGAGCTGTGGACGGAGAAATATGGGAAACAGATCGACCAGACATTCTCTGGACCGCTATCCTTTTCCCATGTCACCTACGCGCGCTGTCTTGAAGACATAAATGTCCGTATTCCATACATACTATATGGTGCGAAACGGGCTGATAGCGTGTCATCCCATAGGCGACTACACCGTTCGATATTGCCATCCTGGGCATCCCTTTCGACACAGGTGTAACATACCGACCTGGCGCAAGGTTCGGCCCGTTTGCGATTCGCTCAGGTGCACGTCGACAAAGGGAAGGCCGTGGATACACTATGGCGTGGGGAGTTGATCCCTACACGCTCGGTGCAAAGGTCGTTGACTGTGGCGATGTAAGAGGTGTTCGATGAAGCAGTATGCGGTCGCGCGGGTGCTCATTCATGTTCCCGTATAGGTTCCGGTATCGCCGTTTGATAATGCTCTTGCCGTTGATCAGATGGAGGTCGCGTATTCGACGCTGCTCGCCCGTCCTGTCTCGAATTCGTCCATTTCTGGAGGTGTGAAGACGAAGGCACTTGCCCTCAACAACAAGGCGCACCCACGCATCGTCAGGTGTGGATCTCTGCCGTATACTCCTACTCTTAGTTTTCTGATACCTCTTCGCAAGTCTTGGCGGCGATCATACGATCGTGCTCCCCATCCTGCGTGCGTTACACAAGGTCTACGGGCCGATAACCGTCATCCACTTTGACGCTCATCTTGATACATGGCCGACTTACATCGGCTCGGTGACGGAGCAGTCGCGCGTGACCCACGGCACATTTTTCTATCTTGCCTCAGAGGAGGGGCTCATGAGCGATCGCTGTATCCATGCAGGCATCCGGTGCAAGATGAATGTACGTCTGTATGGCTGCCGGGCGCTTATAATTATCTTGAGTTTATTTTATTCATCAAGGGCCCTGCGGACATTGAAAACGACGATGCCGTAGGCTTCCAAGTGATCAGCACCGATGATATTGACGACATGGGAATTCCGGAGATTATCAAACGTATACGGGCCAGAGTTGGAGACACCCCTGTTTACCTGAGGTAGTTATCTTTTGATCTATCTCGCAAGTATCATTGCATCTGAAACTGCGTTTTACAGCTTGGATATTGATGTAATTGGTTCGTTCGTCACTCACGTTCTTTTCCCCGAAGATTTCTGAATGGAAATATGCGGAACCCTACAGACCCCGGCCTTGCACCTGCGAGTGAGTTCATATTTTCCTAATGGGCGTGCTGGTCTCTGAAGTCATCTTTCAAAGCCGGTACGCCCGAAGCAGGCGGCTGGACGACTCGCGAGGTGAAGCGAATCATCCGGGGACTTGCCGGCCTAAACTTTGTGTAAGCCGACCTTCATGGATTTATGTTTCTCGCGCTGGACTTACGCATACGCCTTTTTAGCGGTGCTGATGTCGTAGAGGTTTCTCCGAGCTACGATCACGGTACGTAGAAACTGGTTTATTCTATTTGTAGAGCTCTTTTTTTCTCACTAGTTTGCGTTTTTTTGCAGCTGAAATTACGGGAATTGCTGCGGCTGATATTGTGCACGACTTCATCGCGATGATGCTCACGGACGCACCGCCAGGCGAGAAAGTATCGTCCGCGCCAGCAGTGGGGCGAGACGAGCTTTAGCCAGGCCAGTTGGACCTGTCCGTCCCCCCCTCCCTCTTCATCGCACGTTCGCGAAATGATAGTGATAAAGATAAATCTACTTGTACCCTCCAAGCTGCAGTCAATTTACAATTGTTCAGAAAGGGAAGCAAGTACTGTATGTAGTTGTGGGTTTGCTTTTGACAAGGTGAATACTGAAATCGGTCAAAATTAGAATGGTACTATCGTGTGACCTATGTCGCAGGCTTTTAGTTTTCGCTCCTGCTGCCGCTCAAACTCATTTTTTATCTCTTGGAATTTTTCGAGTGTAAACTAGACGTATTTTTACGCCGTCTGAAAAAATTCCGAGGTGCTTTGTATTTGCACAAACGTCCGAGTCTGAGACGGGGTGCCTCCTCTTGCAAAGTTTTTGTCACAAAAAGTCACAGTAATATTCAGACTCCGGTCGGAAGGGCTCCGGCCACGGCCCACAGGTTTGGTGCGACCCCGCCAGTCCAGATCGGAGTTTCAAATAGGGCCGCATTTTGTCACTCTTTTGTCACCTTTTGGAAAGAATGCTTCCTAGCAATTCACAAGAACATACATTTCTTCCTTAACTAGTGCGGCATTTATTGATAGGATGGATAGTTTGTAGTAATCAAAATGTGGGAATATCACACAAGCTGGGAGACCTGAAGGAATGCTGACCATCGTGGGCAAGCCTACCGTTTTGCCAGCAGATTCACAACACATAATTATTTTGCGAAAAAAAACCTCACAGCTGTACAAACGGACTAATATACATGATACGTTGTGAAATTTCCGGCACTGGATATGAAATATGGAAGCCAGGAATTGAAGGTGACCCCTGGGGTCCAGTTGCAAAGTTTGCAACAGGGTCACACGATGGTAATGGTAATGGCGGCATATCGTGTCCCGAAGCTCTTCCCGTCTTTTGTCGCTTGCTTATTGCGCCCATACACATTACGGTCGTCGGTCGTAGCGTCGTTGTCCTCACTGGCCTTTCCTGCCATTTCGTCCCTGATGGTCCTTGAGAAGCACAGCACTGTGCGCAATGCTCGCGCTTCTTCGCAGCGTTGCAACAGCATCGTCGGTCGGCGGCCGCCACCGCAATGAGCGCGTCAATACGATTTTGACAGGGTCAACGCCGACTTCCCGCTCGTCATCTCATCCTGTAGGCGAGGGGCGACGTGACAATCGACAAGGACCATCCTCACATGCTGAAAGAGCTGGGACCGGACATCGACAACGGGCCCCTGGGATGGATGCAGCCGTTGCGGAGCTTTATTTTCGCAGACTACTCGAGGACAGCATGATGGGAGACTTTTTTCGACACAACATACTTTGACTGCTCATCATCTTACGCAGGCAGCAGCGATGAAGACGGTGTCATCAACATTAGTGACTACGGAAACTACGTGTACCGGGGTTCGTCTGACTCGGGAGAATCGGACGGCGAAGTTGATTCTGACTTCCTCGCTCACTCTGACGATGAGTCGGACACCAGCCTCCAGACACCTTACGCACAGAGCACAGTTTTTTTCCGGAGCACGCGTACACCCGTATCTCCTTTGCATTCACGTCCAGATGCCGTAGCTTCAGATATCGGATCCGCATCTTCCGCGGTACTCCCTGGCTTCGTGCGCGAGGGGTATCAGCCACAGCAGGGACAGTGTCGGCGGAGGCGGCATCGGCGGGGGCAGTTTCGTCGGGTGCCGGCACTGGATACATGTGTCCACTCTGTCTTGAGCAAAAAGACGAACTAAGCAGCACGAAGTGTGGGCATGTTTCCTGCACACGGTAAGTCCTTGCATTCCAAACCCTAATCCAATTTTGACGAAAGCGATACTTATTCGTTTGTAGATGCATTAACCATTCTTTGGAGAAGAAACGTCAGTGCCCCGTTTGTCGCTCGCGCGTGAAGATCAAGGGCCCTCGGCGGATATATCTGACCATCTGAAACATTTCCTCTGTTTTTTTTACGATCAAGTTAGCATTCCTCGTACATATCTTTTTACTGTTTTAATAACCTATTTTCAAGCCTCGCCCAACGCTGCCCCTTCCCACTGCAATGACTAAATCTGGCGCCGCATGTCCTCCCTTTTTCTCAGCGCCCTGTGTACTCGTATCCCCCCATTTGCTTTCTATTACGTAGGTCCAAGTTGTGTCTTCTCGTGTTTAAGTTCCCGCAGAGTAACGCGCTCGCCGTCCGGGGTCCAGGCCTCATGGAGCATGTCTGAGCGTCGAATGTGGCCATATGTCCGCGAAGGCAGAGGGTCCGCTCTGACGCTCATCGCTTCGCAACTTCCTTTCCTCCTTGTTTCGTCTAGAGCGCCTCGGGGCCGTGCTCAGTCCTAACAGTGAAACATAATATTTAATCCTCTCTTTTTCTTATACGGGCGGGCACTGACTCTCAATCGTGCGACGTCGCAAATGGGCATACAAGGAAGAAAAGCAACTGTAAACTTGTCGTCCGTGCGATACCCCTTCTATCACCGCAGACTAAGTCTGCAATGCTTCAATCAGGATTTGCTGGATGTATGCGCAGTTCCGATATCGCGTCTCATACCTGTAAGGTAAGGCATATCTACTATTGACCACTTGTCCGGGTCCCTAGAAGGACGGCGTTAGCAACAGCGTTAAAATGTGGTGTCCTTCGTAATGATCGTCAGAATTTGGCTGATTCTTTTCAACTTGATGTTTACCCAAGCAAAGAACCAGAGCGGATGGCGTTTTATCAAGATGTGTCCTTTGTGCGACGGTCTTCACTCCTAAACTGTGAATGCCCATTGACTGCGAATTGCGGCGCAATTGTTAAATTGAACGCCTAGCTCACGTCCGTATTTGAGGAGGGGTGTATCCAATCCGAACACATGATCATCAGATTGTCCGGTCATCATGGTTTGTGTACGGACAAGATGAGGAAGAGCCTTTCTTTCTAGGAATTCGCTTCACAAGCTTAGAATGCCGAACGTGCTTTGCAACTGGTTGCGGGCACAGCGGGTTCCTCTTAGTTGGCATCCCATCGGGTTTACGTCGGCTGTTTAAGAAGACTCCAGCAAGCAGTCTAGGTCTTGGTCAGCGCCCACGAGAATAGGTTCAAGTGCGCCGGCACGACCTGACTCGGCTTATTCGCCTGGATCCGACACGTTCGCATTGCCAGTCTTCCCGTTTAGCAAGGGCAGCTTACTGTTTGATTTCCCGGAATAAACACTAAATTGATTTATTATGTGTTTGTCTCGATCTATGCGTTGGCTATGTGCAAAGTGACCGCCTTAAGCTTCTAGCAATCTCTAACTGCTGTGGGCTGTGAGTTGGGCGCGCAAT
>JAKOPK010000294.1:0-34422 GCA_024195185.1 Coniferiporia weirii
TATACTGATATCTTTCCGCCCCTACTTCTACCACTGCAACTGAGCACCTCACTCAGTACGTTTATAAATTTAAGACCAGTTCCCTTCTTAACCCCCTCTATTTACCTTTACTGCCCTAGCTTGTCGATTGGGCGACTGCATCTTGTATTCATGCTGTAGCAGTATACAAATTGAGAATCAAAAAAAAAAAAAATTAGCGTTCACGTGTTGAGTCACGAGTGACCAACAAATTAGTAAAATAGAATCATTATAGAATACCAGAGACACACCGTCGCGTGAAAAACCAGCTGCCGGTGTGATGTCGAACATTATTTTATTTAAACGGCTACATCTGTATGTACTACTTTTCGACTTGGACAGTGACCTAAACGCAGCTGAAAAAAATTGGCACCCCCTAAATAAAGTTGACGCGACGCGAATATTTGTTCCCAAATTCCAGGCCAAACTTCAAAGTGATTCGGTACCGAGTCTAACCTTCTCATAACATACAAATACAATATCGAAAGACAAGCCCAGCCAGCCAAGGACCCAAAGACCGCGCATTCGTGTCCTCAGGTTCGCAGTACCAAGCAAGTATCTAATACTTCTACTTTTGCCTTCTTCTCCAAGTCCGCATCCGCGTCCGCAACCCATTTTATTATTAAATTCAACGACCCACCCAGGCCAGCAACCCTCACTTCGTGTTAACAAACTGCCACAAAACACTGACCGCCTCTTCAGGCTCGACCGTCCACTTCGCATCCGTACCCGTATTCCGCGCCGCGCCGCCGACACTCACCGTCTCCGCACACTCGAGCTCGTTCAGCCGCCGCAACAGCTTCTCATCCGCGCCGAGCGCGAGTACGAAATCGAGGCCGAGCGCCGACTCCGAGTCAGTCGATGCGTGCGCATCGAATGGGAAGCCCGTATCGGCATCCAGTCCCAGCCCCATCCACAGCGCGCGCGGACCCGCTGCGAGTGGTGAGTGCGCGGGTCCGCCTGGGGCGAGGATTGCCCCAACTGCGGACGAGCGCGAGACGTTATTCGGCAAGACCAGGAAGGAATTAGCACCCGGGATAATGCGCAAGCCATATTTCTCGCCAAGACTTGGGTGCCGGGGATCAGCTATAGATGTCTTTTATAAGGGTGTAAAGATAGCTCACCTATCAAAGATGTGGTTCTGTGCCTCTGCGGCCTGACGGCGCGCCCACTGTCGATCGGCCGCAGAATCCGACTGGTTTGTCCAGAAACGCCATACGATCGACGCTTCGCGTTCCTCAACAAAGCTTCCTGGTGTACGCTCGCAGAACTGCGAAAAAAATCAAATATAAACTTCGTCTTCATAAAACGAATAAGGACTATTCACGCACATATTGTAACATCTCGAGGCAAAGTGCCTTCCATGACAGATTGAAGTTGGCGACAGTGTTGATCCATGGTTGTTCCCTACCATTGATGGGGCGCGGCTTAATGAAGCATCCATTTTCCGCACTGTGGGGGATATATCAGATTACGAGGCTCGTTCCCCCGTATTATAAAACCCACCATAAACCGACTTTGGGAAGTTCGCGTGCAATCTTATCCAATGCACCACCAATCGGCAACCCGCTGAGCAGCCACACCTCGTTACGCTCGTCATCCGAGAGCGCACGCATCACGTCAAGCGCGTCCTTCGGCGGGTCGAACGTTCGCACGCGTGGGTCACGCAACCAGAGCGTACCCTCAAAGTCGACGAGCACAAGCCGGCGGCGCGCGTACCGGTAACGCGGAAGCACGCACGATACATCGAACGACGGTGTGCGACCTGTTCCTAGTCCGTCATCCTGCGCAGCACGTTCGTGTTCGAGGTGTACACGCAGGCAGCGCGTAAGGAACGCACTGACAAACGCTTGTGCGGTCTGCGTGACGACGTGCGCGTGCAGGTCGCGCCAGCGCGCTCGACACTCTTCAGCGTCCATCGTGAGTGCAGTGTGAATTGCCTGCGCGGTCATGCGCGTATCCCAAGGGTTCACAGGCAAGCATGAGCGGAAGCCGCTATAGCTGTACGACCCGGTGAACTCGGAAAGGATGAGAGGGCGTGCACGGCCCTCCTGGCACTCGACGAATTCGTGGGTACGCAGAGCCATACCTTCGCGGAGAGAAGTGACGAGGAATGCGTCAGCGACGGTAAGCAGAGCAAGGTATTGAGTGAATGTAAGATCATCTGTGTGCAAGAAGACGATTGGCTGGTACGTGAGCGTCGAGAATTTGGAGTTGATACGACCGACAAGGTCAATGACACCGCCTTGGAGCTCGTTCTCCTCTGTCGTCGAAAGTGCAACTTGGATAAGTACGACCTTTCCTTGGAACTTCGGGTACTTTTCCAAGAAATGCTCGAACGCGCGAATCTTATGGCGCATACCAGCGATTTCATCAAGCTTGTCACGGCCTACGATCATCTGGAGGCCAGCATAACGATCGCGCAGGTGCTGCACCCACTCGGTGACTTCGGGATCGCGACGTTTAAGTGTAAGGCTCTTAACGTCAATACCCATCGGGAAGACGGCGACATCGACGAATCGATTCGCAGTCTGAATCCCTTTCGGGAGTGCTTCGAGTGAGAGGATGCGCGAGACGGTCTGTCGGAAATGGCGCGCATAGTTGGCAGTCTGGAAGCCGATGAGATCCGCGCTTAGCATGCCGTTCAAAAGCTGCTCGCGCACGGAGAGACAGCGGAAAATCTCGGAGGAGGGGAAGGCAACATGCATGAAGAAACCAATGGGCGCAGTGGGGAGCCTGGCGCGCAGCAACGAGGGGAGGAGCATGAGGTGATAGTCATTCACCCAAACTAGAAAAGTAAAAAAAAGTTATTATTACACGCCTAAAAATAATACTGGAGTGCACATACTGATGTCACCGTCTTCATAATTTGCTATTATTGCGTCTGCGAACTTCTGGTTGACGGCGCAGTATTGCGCCCATGATTCTGACTCGTAAAACGACTTAGTCTTCGGTGCGTCGGGGATTGCATAGTGCAGGCACGGCCAGAGAACCTGGTGGCAAAATTCGTCATAGCACTTTGAGAACTCGGCGTCCGGTATCCACACGGGTAGGCAGTCCGCCTCTGCACGCATGCGCTGGCTGATATCTGCACGGAGTCCCCTGTCGAATGTGTTCGTCGGGGTTCCGAGAACGCCGACCCAGAGACGGCGGCGCAGGCGATCGCTGACACTGGCGACGGCATTGCGAAGACCACCATTGCAGTGAGGGTTCAGCTCGATGTGCCAGTTCTTATTCTCAAGCTCGGTGCGGCGACTCGACGATGAGCGCGAGCCTTTGCGTGAGACACGTGGCTGGAGGCGATCCGTCGCGGCGTACGAAGGCTTGCGCGCGGGCGACGTGTTGTCACCGAGCGCATGCACGGCGGCGGCAAGGGAGCTTGCATGGGCGTTCGCAGCGGCGACGGCGAACGGGTTCGCAGCCTCCTGCGCGGGCGTATGCGCCGCAGAATGACCGGAGCTCCTAGACTTCCCGGCGAGGTCTTCAACAATGCTGCGTGCGCGGGGGGTGAGCACAGCGGCGGAGGGTGCGGAAAAGGTGCGGGAGAAGGCGGGGCTTTTGAGTGGCTGTGGGGTACCGGGACCAGAGAGAAGGCGCTGGGCGACGGCGCTGGCAACACCAGAGCTGGGCACGGGGGACGTCTTGGTTGGTGTAGGCACCTCCGAGCCGTCGCCGAGGGAGACGGTTTCGGGCAAGAAAAGCGAGGCGATGATGACTCTGTGGGCTGTTTTTGTGTCAGGACGGGTCTCGCCCGACATAACATACTGGGACTCACTGCGGAAGGAGCTCATCGTCGGCTACGAGGGCGCGAGCGCGGGCGGGAGACGGAGGGCGGGGGTGGCGAGGCTGGCGGGGGAGATGGGGGACGGGAGCAAGGGATGAATGAGCGCATACAGTCCGGATGACGAGGCTGATATACTACGCGACTCGGAGCGGAGAACTGAGAACTCTATCATCTGCATCGTCTGCACCGAGGATTTTCCTGCAGCGAACCTGGCAGCGTCGCCATCGTCTGCACGTTCGCAGTCAGCGCAGCGCCGGAGACTGGCCGCACATCGATGGAGGGCGAATGCCCGTAGCGTCCCCGGCGTCGTCTTTGCACACAGATGGGACCAGATGGGTCATCGACGGCCGCGACCCGTTCCGTCGTCTCCCACGCGCTCTTTTCACCCAACGAAAAGCCAGCTCGAACGCACGCGATAATACATATATTAGCTCCGGAATTCTCCAATTCTGCGCGGCGACTTCACGCTCGCAGCCTCCGCGGTCGCGGCCGTGGGCACCATCCTCGGGCTGCAGGTAGGACACGGCGTGACAATGACATGATACAGTCCCAGTCACCGCACGTGACCTCACGACGTCGTCTATGCACTCAGGTCGTCTGGCGTTCACCGCAACTCACGAGTCGCTGCCCCGCTCGCCATGCCCGTCTTCGACCCCGACCGCTGGATAGCGCAGCTCAAGGAGTGTCGCCACCTCCCAGAGGCGGACATGAAGGCGCTCTGTGCTCGTGTGCGCGCAATCCTCCTCGAAGAGAGTAATATCCAGCCTGTCGCCAGCCCCGTCACGGTGTGCGGCGACATACATGGTCAGTTCTGGGATCTGCTCGAGCTGCTGAGGGAGGGCGGGGAGGTTCCCGGAACTAGTTACATCTTCATGGCAAGTAGGTGCCCAGGTGGCTCGAGCTCTGGCGTGCTTATTGAGAGGGCCTGCAGGGTGATTTTGTGGATCGCGGATTCTACAGTTTAGAGACGGTGTCGCTGCTACTTGCACTGAAAGCACGGTGCGTCTTCACAAGCAATCGCCCAGTCTGACGTCGCCACTCACCGTCTCCCAGATATCCCGACAAAGTGACGCTTCTGCGCGGGAACCATGAGAGCCGGCAGATCACGCAGGTGTACGGATTCTACGGTCCGTATAGCGACTAATCACTCGGACGCTTTGCCTACGTTTCGCATCTACAGATGAATGCCAGCAAAAATACGGGAGTGCGACAGTGTGGAAGGCCTGCTGCAGTGTATTCGACTACCTAAACCTGGCCGCGGTGCGTGCGCCGGCTCATTTCCATCTCTCCCTCCCCTTATGCGCAAGTAGATTATCGACGGGGAGACTTTATGCGTTCACGGGGGCCTTTCACCCGACATTAGGACGCTCGATCAGATACGTGTATTGTCTCGGTCGCAAGAGATTCCGCACGAGGGTGCATTTTGTGGTACGCCACTCGGAACCGAAGAAGAAAAAAATATGCTGACAGAAGGCCGTAAGATTTGATGTGGTCGGATCCAGAAGACATCGAGAATTGGGCCGTAAGTCCCCGGGGCGCTGGCTGGCTATTCGGAGGGAACGTCACCCAGGAGGTACACTATATGCTCTCTCCCCCAATGTAGGCCCCACTAACCGATCATCCCACCAGTTCAACCACGTGAACTCGCTCAAACTAATCGCGCGCGCACATCAGCTCGTACAAGAGGGGTACAAATTCATGTTCGACGAGCAACTGGTGACTGTCTGGAGCGCACCGAACTACTGCTACCGGTGCGGGAACCTCGCATCGGTGCTCACGCTAGGTGAAAACGGCACGCGCGCGTTCAAGGTCTTCGGCGCCGCTGCGGAGAACGAGCGCGACGAGGCGATGCAAAATGGACGCAAGGCGGTGAGTCGTCACCGTATCGTACCACAGGAAGGAGGGGCTGACGTTGACATGCTGCGGGCCCCTTTGTCTTCTTGCAGGGCAACATGCAGTATTTCGTATAGACGTAGACGTAATTATAGACGCCGCGGTGGGCGAGGGCGGGGCGGGGCGGGGCGGGGCGGGTGTAGGCTATGTATTGAGACAGCAAGTATACCAGCACATGTATTATGGTTCAGCCCACGGCATTCCGGGTCTTTGCTGAATATATGCGTCCAGATTCTAGAATCCATTTCGCTGAGTGTCGTGATTAACCCGGGACGTACAGTGGCCCACAAAAGTCTTGCGTGATGTGGTCACAAGTCTATCGTTGTGATATAACTTTTTTTTCGCTCAATATTTTTTCTTTCTTGCTTAATAGAAGTCTAACATATACCATTCCTGTTAAGCAAGAAAACGAGAATATCGAGCAAAAACGAAGCTATATTGCGATGATGGACTCGTGACCCCATCACGCAAGACTTTTGTGGGCCACTGTATTAGTAGCTGTCGATCTTGTCTGATAGCGTCGAATGCACGCCGGCCAGCGGACCGCTCAGCTTCTGGCTTCTCCCCGCTCACCCCGCAGGAACATGACGCTGAAGAACGTGCGTAGAAGGGGGCTACTCACAGCCGTAGGACCGATGAGTCGTCATCCAAGACCAACGTGCCACCCTCGGACCGCTATCCACTCGTGACAATTACGCTCCCAGAGAAGAAAAAAAGAAGTCCCTGCTACAAAGACATTAATATTCTAGTCGTCTGGTACAGTATTTCCATAATATAGACCCCGCGTCCGCACTTCCCGTATCGGCGCTTCCCCGAGGACAGCACGACATACGCCCGGGCGACCCACTGAAGTCTCTAGAAATGACTCACAACACGTACGTAATACGCATGCGTCTCCCTTATTTTAGTACCACTGCTCCCGCAGGCGCTTCCTGCGGACGATCGGCCGTGTGACGACGATCGCAGCGGAGAGCGCGGCGATCGTGAGCACCAGCTGCGCCTTGTTGAAGTTCTCGCTGAGCACGTCAAACGTGTGCGCAGGTGCGACGCGCGACGCGAAGAGGTCGAGCCCGTGCGCGAACACAAGCGACGTCGACTCGAGCAGCGCGGGCGACGTGATGATCGCGCGTGTGTTCGTGATCTGCGGCAGCAGCAATGGGCGTAATGTTATTTTTTAGGCAAGAGAGAGAAGGGGAGTGAAAAAGGGCGTACGCGGTAGTCGTGCGAGATGACGCGGCGCGCGTCGTCCGGGATGAGCGGATCGTACTGTATGAGCCATTCTTCTTGCTCCTGCGCGGTGACTTTCCGCTTCGGCCGACGCGGGTCGAATATCCGGCGCGGGAACGACTGGATCTGATTGCGTTTGTTCGCAACTATTGGGAGAAAGAGATGATCAGTACGAGGAAGTCGGCGAGCTGCTGCGAATGGCTACAAACGTACCGATGAGGTCCTTGGTAGCAATCCCGAACTTCGTCGAAGTTGTGGCGAGCGCTGTCACCGCGTGCGGGAACACAAACGTTTGCTCGTACACTGAGACTTCCGCGGTCTTGTTGTAATAGATGGATGATTCAGAGCTATAAAGTGGAACTCGTTAACACCAAGGTCGCTTATTAAGACGTTGACTACGTACCTCTTTGTCTTATCGTTTACTTGGCTCCCCTCATATAACTCAACAGAGACGACACGGTGGCCCTTAGCCTGGTCAGCCGACGCAAGTTCCTCGTCGTAGTACATGTACAGCAACCAATTCTCCGTAAGCACCGCATGCACGTTGCACGCTCCGTACGCAGAGGGCAGCGTCGCGCGGTACACAATCGTGCCCTTCGCACCATCAACAAGGTAAACACCGCACGTCGGTGTTTTCCCGTCCGCACGACGCGCCATCGTGAGGTATCCAACAAGACTCGGGTTGACGTACTTGTACAGCGTGCTGCGGTCCCCGAGGACCTTGCCGAACGAAGCGAGGGGCTCGCCTGCAGGACGCTTGAACGTCCTCAGAACTGTCTCGCCTGGCGGGAAAGCCAGGGTCCACGTCGAGTATGCGGTGAACCTGCCGGTGAATGCGGGTTCAGGGAGCACCTGGTGCCCGAGGACGCTGCTCGAAGCGAGAAGAGGGAAGTGCATCTTGGGCGCGAGTGCTTGGAAGGATTGGCGCGTCTCGTCGGTTTCGGGGAATAGGTAGATCTGAGGAATCCATCTGTGTTAGTGCCGGTGTTATATATCGGTCACTCGAAAGACGTCTACCTGCAAAAACTTATCGAGGAGAACGACGGTTTTGTCCCCTCCATGCAGCATAAAGGCGTCAACAACCTCACCGCTGACAATGTCGATGCCTTCCAGCATCCCGTCAGATGGTGACTTTCCTTCCGCGTCTTCGCCAGTGAGCGCATCGATATGGAAAAGGACAGTATCCACGAGTTCCTGCAACCTCGGTCAGTAAATTGGACCTCAAATTGACACTAAAAAATTTCGCTCACATTGTCGGCCAGCCGTTGTGTGATCAGCACCACCCGCGGCGAATCCCCATCTCCAACCGTCCGTGTCACGAAGAGCTTCAGCGGAACATGGCGTCCGCCAACCTTCGCTGCCCAGCCGAGTCCAAGGATCCGGCTCCAAACAACGGCACCGTTACCCGAGTTAATCGCGTACACAACACCGCGGTTTGTGGCCGCGATAATGAGCTTCCGGAAACCGAAATCGTCACGCGCAAGCGCATCAACAGAGTCCGGAGCTGCAGCCGCAGATGTAGAGACGGACGCGTAGGAGCCGGTCGCGAATCGTTTAGCGAAGTTAATGATATAAGCCGGGAAGTCCTAGATAAACCGAACATAAGCATCAATACACATTACCCATTAATATAGAGGGGATGCCAACCTTGGCGTCAGATAGTTGACGATTTACTCGTCCGAAAAAAGTTTCCTCATCAGCACCAACGTGGGTCGAGACAGACTTCCTCTCTGGAAGTTCGACGAACTCTGCCAGTGCAATCTCCGAAAGCGCTTCCTCACGCGTCCACTGCGCGCGGTCGTGTTGCCACAGCTGCACAGCGCCCGTTCCCGTTGTTAAAATAAACCGACCAATTACAACGTTGTCGGACGGGTTCGCCGCGTCAAGGGCAGCCTGAAGGGAACCTGTCATCAGCTAACTGGAATGAGCGCGAACTGAACACAAACGAACGTGTGCAATGACTCCATGGGAGTTGGTCTCGAAAGGGAATGTGTAGCCTCTGACAAGCCCCTTTCCGCCTGCTGCATGTTCGGCGAAGATATGAGCTGAAGCAAGCTTAATACGACTGGGTCAGCAGGACGTCAACGCAAAGACACGCTAGTCTGTTCACCTTCAACACATGCGACCAATAAACTCTTCCGATGTAAGGGTTGTTGTCTTTGTCGAGTCCACCAGTATACATAGATTCTGAATACCTGTCTGAAGTAGCCTGATATTATGTTTTCGTCAGCGTATCATTTATGTGCAAAGCCAATGATGAACTCACCGACTCGGCAAACTCCCAGACCAACGCCAGCCCGTTGCTCCCCTTGTCCAACTTCATTGCCAAACCAGTCCCATCACTCCTTAGAGCAACGAAGTTACCCCTCTCGTTGAGCCCGATGTTCAATATACCCTTGAAGGTTGCACCTTTCATAAGCTTCGGCTTCTCATCGAGTGTTGGCGTCAGCATGTTGAATTTCATCTGGCCTTGCTCAAACCAGACTACGCATGGCGTGCTATCGTCGTCAGCTTTGTCGGAAAGGAGCAGAAAGTCGGTGAGCCCATTGTGGATGGCGGATGGCACATGAGCGTTTGCAACGACTTCGCCAGACTCGGCGGAAATAGCCGTAATGTGTAGCGAGTACGATGCGAATGATTTGGATAGTCCAACGACAAATACGGTAGAAGGTGTGCATGCTATCCGCGAGTACACGACGGACGAACTAGAGAATAGCAATCAACGTTTTATTTCATATATAAGGGTGATCAAAGGAACTCACGCCTTGTCCTCCGCAGCCCATTCCCATCTTACGCGCCCAGTCGGCGCATCCAACCGACGGAGTACATGCCCGTCAGTGAGTGTGAAGACGTCCACGGTCGGACTCAAGGTGGTATCATTCTTCTCCACGAATGTGATGTGTACGCCAAGATCACTTGGATCGAATAAATGGCCCAACGCCGGATTGTGTAGTCGCCTTTCGGCGAGCAAGCCACCCTTGACCGCATCAAAAGTGCGAAATGTAGCACCCCCGGGTCCGGAAAGCGCAACAACGACTGCAAATCAATGCTCAGGATTGGGATACAGGAAAGAATAGTTAACCGACAAACCTTCACCCAATGCGCTAAAACTGACAATGGGGTCCTCCGGATCGAAAATATATCTCCAAGCTTCAAGGCAGCACTTAATGATATACAGGAAAGCCATATACACGTGTAGACATACCAATATCGCCCGTTGTTGGATCTAACGCAGCTAACGTGTTCGAGCTCGTTGCAGTCAAAATTACGCTCTGCGTTGACTTCTTCGAAGATCCCGTGCTAAAGCGGTGGAAAGTAGGCGAGAGGCTATGTGAATGTGTGATTGGAACGCCAACGAAGGGCTTGTGCCAGTCGACTACGCCTGCTTCGGAGGCATGCAGGGCGAGCGAGACGGGGAGAAGTCCAAGAGCCAAGACAAGCAACGAACGAAATGTCGACATTAAGACCATAGCTTGTGTAAATTGCTTCCCGTCAAGAGACGGGGAAACGAAGTATAAGGTGTCCTCAAAAGTAGTTTAGACTTGACGTCCTGATGCCAGTACTTGTTCAGAGCGTGCAGAACTTTACGAGGATTGTAAAATGGGACATACGAGGACTGCCGTGCATCAAGATGTTCCCGTAGATTTGGCCTTTGTGTTTGGTGGCCCGACGGTACTTGAGTGCGAGGACAGGCTGGTGAGCAGTCACCAACGACGAGGTCCTGAAAAGGCCAGCAGCAGCTTGAAGTCGTCGGAGACGCGTTCCACGTCGATCACCGCTCTCTGACCTAATACGCATACCGTTTCCCACGAGTACAAATTCGCCTTTAGTAAGCTTTACTACATGTTAGAATCTGTCTACCGCTCGCGTTCACTCTGAGATGTACGACTTCACGGACAGCGGAGACGCCGATAAAGACGATGCACTGGGCGAATCGCTCGATCAACCCGGTCATTCGGCCGAGAGCGAGCGAGAATGGTCCAGGATGTCAGACCAGTTCGTCAACGTATATCTTCTTGTCGCCCTCGCCCTCGCCAGTCGTGCTGACTCATAGCCGGTTTCAAGGCTGGATATCGCGAGGGGATCACAGCGGGAAAGGAATCTGCTCTTCAAGGGGGTTTTGACGGAGGTTTCGCAGAAGTCGGCGCCCCCATAGGCCGGCATATAGGGACTTTACGGGGCTTAGCTGCCGGCGTTCTGGCATTCTTGAATTCCTCAAATCACAATTCACCTCAAACCCCAGAGACAAATCCATTACTTGAAGAAGTACGAACCATTTCGGATGGTTTAGGGCGTCTTCGATTTGCGGATTTAGAGCCGCCTGACACAGAGGCTCTTGCTCATGCACTCGAGCATCCAGGTCAAGGTGGCGACGCCGTTTCACGGATGCAGGCGGACGCAAGCACAGGACAGAAGGCTCTTCCAGAACTAGAACAACTTAAAGAAGATCTAGTGAACGTTCTTAAAAAGTTAGAACTCGACGTGGTCCTCGATGCAACACCAAGTTGTATGACCTAGGCAACTGTCCATCAAGTTCGCTGACTTATCTCCATGCGGTTTCGAGGTTATCTGACATTGTCTGTTCTACAGTGCAATTATGTATTCCTGTATATTTTACTAGAGCTCAATACAAGCCGCCTGTACGCATCCGATACACTTCGCAAACGCTTACAAGAGCCATGAGCGTTTCGGAATCCAGCCCCAGTCTCTCATGACCACATACGAATAATAGATAATCGGCCCTTAATCCTGTGCATGCGATATTCTGGATTTCAGCTACATACTTAACCAAAAACTAATAAAAGAACTTAATCGGAGCATTAAAACATGCTGAAAGAACCGGACGTTACATGTGATCGATACTACGCGAAGCGACTAAGCGCCGATCATGACGTTTTCTCCTTCCGGTGCTTTCATGCGATATGACTATTCTGCATCGTACACCTTTATCTTAGCCTTAATACTGTGAAGGAAAAGGCTTATTAATGGCAGTCGTAATTGAGACTTTATGTACTTTGTGTACGGGAGGCAAGCATTTCCCACTGAAATTGGTGTGCTTCCAACATGTGTCATCACCTTTCTTTTCCTCGATAAATATATTTTTGTAAATGGGAGGATAGTTGAAGGCAGTAAGGTCCAGGCACAATAGCGTGCTTCTCCGGATTTTGGCATGTATATGTTTGTTATGCACGCCGAGAACGATTGTTTTTTGAAGATATGTAAAACGAACTTCACGCGTTGGGTAATGCCTATTCGCAGTGTTTCAAAGTTAAGACAAATCCACGCGGGCTTTCAGCTGTCTAAAAGGCTTACTATAATATCTGTCACTTCCCGCGTTCACTGTGCCATTTTTGTGCCTACGTATCGCAAATATACAGTTCGTTTTGCGTGAAACGCCACGCTATTGGGCAGGGAACGTCTTGCTCGAGCTTCTTTGTCCCAGGTGGCATGCCACCCTGGCGTACACCCGGAAACTGGAACGGAACACGGTGTGGTGAATGCTAGGGTGTTGGAAGAATGATTCATAGAATAATTCTTGGATTCAAGTTTCTGAATAGGTATGGAGTGCCAACGTCTGGACTCATATGCGTCGCTCACCGTTTAAGCACTCTGGGTTCTGTGGCTCGCTGTGGCTCCCCCATTTTATTCACACTACACAAGCACCATCGCCTGGTACCGGAGCTCCTGAGTGTATAATTTCCTCCCCACGAAATCCCACTCACCAGGCAGGGAGGAGGGGAAGTGGCGGGGAAGTGGCATCTTCCACCTACCAGGAGCACTCAGTGCGGGCCCGAGCGTCAAGGGCCGAGTGGTAGACTGTACCGATGACGTGCCGTTGACGCAGGGGCGGGCAACTCGGGCAAGCCACTCACTGGATGCCCGAGTCGTTCAGCCAATCACGAGCAGCCCGAGTACGCCGTTTGCCTTATTTGGAATTTGGGGAGGAGGTCGATGACGACAGACGCGCTTCGATAAGAATGGAATCGTTTTCTCACGATTACAACTCTAAGCTAATCTTCACTATCGAATGCTGTGCTAATCAACGCAACTTTGACAGAGACCACGACAACCATGTCGGTGTGTAAAAACCGGTGTCCCTTCCACCTACGCGCCAATTCTTGATTCTGGACGAGTGGGGACAGGATGTGACGTTTGATATTTTTGTGCATATTTTTTCGTCGTATGATCGCGCTTTCCTAACGACGCTTCCACAGAAACGATAAAATCGCACCAATGGGCTCGTATCAACTCTGCGTTTTCAACATCTTGGCCGCTGCAAATATTTTTGCAAGCAAGGTCTCGGCGTAGTCTCCAATTCCACGCGTCTTTAGACCTTTCTTCCCCGTCAAGAAAAAGGAACTAGCCAAAACTTCATCTGGACAGACGCGAAGCGTGATCTGTGACCGACGCGACGCGACGCGACTGAGCGTCGATCATGACGATGGTTCCGTCGGACTTTCATTTCGTCCTATTTTGGGCCATCCGTCTATAAAAGACTGCCACTTCCTCCCCCCGTCCTCCTCATCGCTCTTCCTCGCACCTTAGCCATCACCCCTCGAATACCTCGCAATAACCATGTTCTCCGCCGCTTTACTCCTGAGGCTCGTCATGGCCGCCCTCAGCCTGGTCCCCAGGCGAGGTCCCGGCACGGCGAAGTTCTTGGGTAGGTTTGCCACCCTCGGTCCACTCGCGGGCACCGACTGGGGCGACTCTCCCCACGTCGGTCCACCGAAGCCGGCCGTTAAGCACCCGTTCATCAGCCCGTATCCAGTCTGTCATGCCACGAACAAGACTGGCGTCGTCGCGGCCGACAGCAATGCCACTTGCACCTTTGAAGACTACACGTCGTACAACACTAACGCGACCCACGACTACCTTGCGGCGGACTACTTTACGTATCGGCAGCCGCACACGATGATCGACAGGCTCGACATCTTGAACTTCGTCAGCGACGATTCTGCATCCGCGTCCGGCACGCCGATCAAGCCATTCAAAAGTAGCAGGACTACGCGATATACGCCACTGGTGGCAAAATTCATTCCTCGTAGCATTCATCTCCCGCGACATGTATTTGGCGACGGTGTCTGGAACAACGTCAAACGGGCCATACAAGCTCCTTTCGGTATTATTTATCTGCCACGCCACGCGCTGAGTGACGATGTCTGGAACAACGTCAACGGGGCGACTTTAACGGATCGTCAGCTACGCAAACTACCTTTCAGCTTGCCGGAGACCTGTCCCGTCTACGAAGTAAAACGCTCGAGGTGGATCCCTCGTTCAAATAGATCAAAATGCCTCTCTCTCTTTCTTCTTCTCATCCTCGCATATATTGTCTCAAAGATCGGAAAACGCCTTGGAGTATCATCCTCTGCGATATGGTTGGATTCTAATGGGGATATATTTATCGTATGTGTATCATCTCATCACGACACGTTTCCTCAACTAACATGTTTCGTCAGCGCTACGGACGAAAGACGGTTTCTATAAGGCTTGGCTTCTCGATTTACGATTCTGAAGAACACCTCTCTACTCCCAATACTAGTGTCGCAGACACAGACGACTCCCCGCCTGCTGCACCGGAAGAGTTGCCTTGTCTACAGCACGTACCACGGTCTACGGTCATTGGTTGTGATCCACCGGAATCCACTGCGCTCGCTCGTTCCAATCAGCGGATTTCGTCTCCGGTCTTTGAATCTGAAATGAGGATTGTGTTCAAGATCGTTCAATCTAATACACAGCTTTGGTCTACGGTCACTCGGTCTAATCCACGGTTTTTGTCTACGGTCGCTTGTTCCATTGCACGGGTTCCGCCTACGATCACTCGATTCGATCAGCGGATTTTGTCTGCGTTCGCTCATCTTGATCCGGTGGTTTTTAATATGGTCGCTCATTCTACTCCACGGGTTCAATCTTACTCGAGCTCTGGGTACTTGATCAGTATCGACTCTGGCATCACGGACATAAGCGACTCCCTCAACGAAACATCGACCGCCGTCATTCTCTACGACCCACGGGTGCATTCGCTTACGACTACGAGGGTGGATCGAGACCCAATGTCTGCCATCATCATCATATTCTACTTGTGGCTGCGTGCGCTTACTTCTCCGAGGTCGCCGGAGCCCTCCCTGGAAAGACGTCAAGAATCACCGACTACTGCCAGCCCACGTGACTTGGGCTCTGACGAGTTTGTGACCTGTCCCGACGCTGGTACCTCCGACACAGGCGACGATCTCGATGCATTATCAACTGCCGTCGTTCTCTACGACCATTCGCCTACGCCTTCCTCACGGGTGGACCGCGAGTCATCGACTGCCATCGTTCTCTATGATCCTCAAATGCATTCAGCTACGCCTGTGGACTCGATACCGGATGACGAACCTTCGTCCGCCGTTGTTCCTCGAGATATGCCGACGCCGTCCATGTACTCACTCACTCCTGCTAGCTCGTCACTGCCCTCCCTGGAATCCGACGTCACGTCTAATGTCTCCACGGCTCCATTGGTAACCGTCAACAGCACGTCCCCCGAAGTTGACCAGTGTGCGTCACCTGGCATCAATCTTGGTCTTACTGCTGTTTGCGCTCCTGGACTGCTTCGCTTCGATTCTGATATCTCCGGACCGCCTTCTTCTTCTGAAAACGTCTCTGTACTGGCTGTCGACGACAACAACAAAGCTTCAGCTGTACTGAGTCCTAGCTCGCGTGTTACAACCGCTTCGAAGACACGCTCTCTGATCCCTATCTTAAATAAGGGCTGTCTCGAGCTTGGACGCAAGATCTCCGACGTTTTCAAAGTTAGCCACTCCGGTGACACTACCGACGCTGCCGGTCCCTTGAATGGAGCGGATAGACGTACAACGATGGAGGACGAAAACACTGAGTGCAGCGCTGGCCACGCTGCATCTCCGGTGGTCGACTCCCCTATCGATGACGCGTCTGTCGCTCCCGAGTCGGAGGACCCAGTGCCAGCCCCTCGCAAGAAGAAAACACGCAGGGGTTGCCGGAATAGAGGGAGAGGCGGCAGGGGAAAGAAGAACCCTCCTGTCTCTGCCGAGGCGCCATCTGAAGCTTCGACCGAACCGCCCGTAGCTCCTCTGGCCGACCTCGGCTCTTAGTTGCTCATGTCTCGCTCTCGCACCTTCTATTCTGTCGACGACGTGTCTTTGGTCTACTGATTCGAAGTCTCTTCTCATTGTCTCCGCTCTGTCGATCTCGTGCGACTTTCTTGTACTCTCGTGTTCGGCGCTTTTCTTGTTATGCTCGCCCGTTAAAATCGTTAACCATTGCTTTCTCCAATCATGCTCAAGATGATTCTTCAAAGCACTCTCTTTGGTTACGAAACTGGTTGCTTGAGCCTAATTTCACTCGACACTGTCTACCTCGCTCAGGACGCGCCTCTCTTATGAAAGCTGCTGCGTGAGCCGCAACTCCGAGTCGTCGCCCTGGACGGCTTCGGATGTATGCGCGGTATATTTGAGTCAGCATCGAACTCGGACTGAGGGATCGTCACCTCGGTATCGAAAGGGACGAAGACTACCCACATCTTGGTACGTCCCAATGTGCCACTGATCGGTTCTTCGGTACTGACTTCGGTTTTGCAGATTTGTTTATCGGTCTCTCTAAACCGCCACTGTCATTATCCGGTGCCGACCATCTACTACCCCACTTTCTCTATTCGATACCCGTCGTTGGATTTCCCTCCCTTATTCCCATGTATAAGATTCAGCTTGATTCCACCTCGGATTGTATTCTGCCACTCGATGTATGAGACTACCTTTTGTATTTCCCTTCTTTTTTCTGTCCCTTGATGTATTCTTCCCTATTTCTTGACTCTACGTGATTGTATTTTTGACTCTGGCACCATTGGAAAAGCAACTTGTATACTAGCCATTTGTCACGTCTCCAACTTGAATAAATCTTATTATCTATTAACTATTGGCCTGTCCAGTGAGACTTTCACCGTCAAGTACTTGTACTTTTGTTCCAATAATCCACCATAACGGATGTTAACTCTATTGCCGTCACTCATAGTAGGCATAGCCGTCAGAGAGAAGAACACAGCCAAGACCACGTTATTATAACACACGACTACGAAACAGTAATACATCGTTTTAGATCTTACAAGTATGCTTTGTTACCAAACCACAACGGGCTCAAAGCCAGGAAGTTTAAAATGACTCAGGTGTGCGCCTTGTATGCTGCGTAGTATGTGCTCAGGCCGTCGACGAGGCTGGGCTTCAACGGTCGCCAGCCTACGAGGGCGCGCGCAAGGCTGGGGCGGAGGACCGTTGTCGTCCCGATGGCTTCTTCGAAGACTGTAGGGAATAACGGTGAGTTTGGGAGGAGGAAGGGATGGAGGCGTTAAAAATTGGGGGACTTACGATTGGCGGGTTCGCGGTATGCCCAGCCGGACGCGCCGGAGATACGCGCGACGGAGGCTAGGATGTCGTCCATGGACTCAGAGTGGTCGTTCGTCGCGTCGAAGACGAGGCCCTTGCACACGGGCGCCTGGGGAGAGAGGAGAGATGAACTTAAGTCAGGTGACAAACGAGGGAAAGGCAGGCGCAAAGGCGTAACGTACCGCCTCGGCGATGCGAACGAAGAGGCCCGCAAGGTCGTCGACGTGGATGAGCGACCAACGGCCACCCGCGCGGGCGCCCCACTCGAGAACACCACCCTAGGCACCGGCGGCTGCGGCTGCGGCGAAGAGTATGGTAGTGATAGAGCCGGAGCGACCGTAGAGCATCGAGGGGCGCATGACGATTCCGTGCACGGCGGTGGAGGCGAGCACGCGTTGTTCTTGCTCAGGCCGCCAAGAGACGAGCGCAGTGGTGTTCTTTGGCAGGGCGCGTTCAGAAGTGGTGTTGATGCGATCCTCGCCGTGTACCCAGGTGCCTAGGTGGAGAAGCTGATTGGTATAGGGTGAGGGGGGTCGTGTGTGGGGACTGACCTGAGCAATAGATGTATGTCAACTTTAGTGGTGAAGAGCCGCGCGCTTTCTTTGCGGCCTCGGACGCGATATCAAAGACTTTTTGGGAAAGGACTTTAATGTCCATGCCACCAATGCAGTCAACGACTATTATAGGAGTCAGTAAGTATGCTAAGCTGCCAGACGGAAGACTGCATACCGATATCTGCCTTTTCCGCATATTCTGACCATTCCTCGGCCTTTGAAGGGTCAGCGACGACGGGAGTTACTACAGTAGTACAGTTCAGCAGAGCACTCGTCAACGGGAACTAGGCATTATACACACTCTCTTCAGAAAGTAGGAGCTTCGCCTTGCTAGCGTTCCTGGTCTGGCCGTACACTTCGTGGCCGTTGCGCACAAACGCTTGCGCAGCGGGAAGTCTGCACCATGTATCCTTGTCAGCGTTGGGCTGCAGACGATCGACGATTTCCCCGGTACGCACCCAATGAAACCAGTAGCACCGAGAACGAGGACCTTCATGGTAGAGATGAGTTGTACTCAGCAGCGACCCGCACAGGACCTTTTATGCCGTGGGAGGTGGCCCGCGACATTTGTGTCCGCTGCTTACCGCGGTCGTGAGATGGTAGGCACCTAAAGTGACCTCAGCGTAATTTCAAGAAGAGTCCACTCGGAGACGGGGTCGGGTTATTACGATCTGTCGTCACAATGTCCGTATCTGATTATTTTTCTGTTCCGGTTCCTGGCTTAGACATCGACGAGATGGTCGACTCGAAGCACGGCGACCATTGAAGATTGGTCGAATGCTTCGTGGGGTTCGAGTCGTCCGTTTGCCTCGCCGCGCTTCCAAACCATGAGCTGATAAATGGGTCCCCCACAATGGGAAGGCGGGAGAAGATAGGGCTACGCGCATATATCGAGGGGAGGGGTGTGTGTATGTGTGTGTGTGCGTATGTGTATTCCATTATACTGCTGTATCAGGTCACTGTTGGCCTATGTAACAGTACATGAAACTATCTACATACTGGGATCCCTTCGGGGATGTGGGACTCGGATGCTCCTGAGGGGATGTTTCATATAATGACAGGGCCAGCTGCGCTGGCAGGGCCCGATACCTTTGCTAGGAACGAATTTTATTACATTTTTAGAAGATTTTGGATGAGAATTATAAAAACAGGACATCCGGTATCTCCCGCACTACCGTATATGTGGATCAATCCGTGTAAAAAAGAGAGACCGCATTCTCATTCAGATCTTTGGCATCAAGCACCGTGTATCCCAGTCAGCGTTGGGCTGCAGACGATCGACGATTTCCCCGGTACGCACCCAATGAAACCAGTAGCACCGAGAACGAGGACTTTCATAGTAGAGGTTGTACTCAGCAGCGACTTGCGCGGGGCCTTTTATGCTGTAGGAGGTGGTTCGCGACATTTGCGTCCGCTGCTTACAGATGGTAGGCGCCTAAAGTAACCTCAGCGTAATTTCGAAGAGTCCGCTCGGAGACGGGGTCGGGTTATTACGATCGGTCGTCACAGTGTCCCTATCTCTGATTAATTTTTCTGTTCCGCTTCCTGGCTTAGACATCGGCGACCTTTGAAGATTGGTCGAATGCTTCGTGGGGTTCGAGTCGTCCGTCTGCAGTCGCCGCACTTCCAAACCATGAGCTGATAAGCGGGTCCCCCACAATAGGAAGGCGGGCGAAGATTGAGCTATGCGCAGTGCTGTTATCCCCTCCGTGAGGTGGGGATCCCTTCGGGGATTACTAATTTCCTTTGGGGATGTGGGATGTCCCTGAGGGGATGTTTCATATTTAAGTATGTAATCCCTCTCCGAGCCAGGGGATGTGATGGGGAACCACGTACGGCTGGCGGAAGCTGGGATCGGCTATCCTCGAGATGGATGGCTCGAAGCATAGCGACCTTCTGAAGATTGGTCGGACTCAGTCCTCGAGGGGTTCCAGACATTCGACGACGGTCGCTGCGCTTCCAGTAAGTTGCAGATTGGCTGCCTCGTTCCGACAAACTCACCTCATAGGATTTGCTTCAGACCTGGTTTTTTTTATTTCGTATCGCAGTCGCCATACAGGTGTATCACTTGAAGTTTGGTAAGAGATTGAAACCGTAAAGTAAGCATAGTAATAATAGCGCATCGTTTACCGTTTAGGACGGATTACGTCATCTGAAGTACTGAAAATTATAGCAATGAGCGTCTATTGGCCCTAATCTCCTTCCAGTCTCACTGCACTTCAGCATCCCCGTGTCCTCCCCGCACGGACTGAAAAAAATCACGAAGTGGTACTGCAAGGAGTCGAATTAAAGAAACTATTTTTGATGGTCGTACTCTGCGTCTCGCCAGAAGAAATGGCTGGTAACATCCACACCGCAGTTAGCTCGGACTCTATCCTCCACAGCAGGTGATGGGTCGAATCGTAGTACAAGGACGACTTCCATCATCGAAGGGTCTCTTTCTAATTCCCCGCCTTTCAGTCCAAGCAGGTCTTTCTCGAAATACAGAGCCTGCGTCGCGCCGTCTGTGACAGTGCCCACTGCATACCTCGTAGCGGACCCGGGTACGCCTCTCTTCGATCGGAGCTCTGCCGCGACGATGTACTCGCTCCGCCCAAGGTCGTCCGTTCCTGCCAAGATTCCGTGGTGCAACGACGCGTCAAACGGTGACTGTGCCTCGAGGGGAACAGCCCGTTTGGTGTCCCCGATCGCCCAAAACGAGCCTTCCGAAAACGAGACGCTCCAGAGTCTCTCGCAGGTTGGGCTCGGACCTGCGAGCCAATCATACCATATGCCCATTTTTTGACAGGCCGCGCATGGGCTCTCAGCAGAAAATGCTTCATGCTGGTAGATCAATCAAGAATATCCACACGAACGACCGATGAGTGCCGGGAATCTAGTCAGCACTGTAACCCAAGGCGCATATTTGTGCATCTAGAAGGGTACCTACCGTTCGTACATGTGTCCGCCCGTTGTCGGTCGACCTGTGCCGATATATATAAGGATTCTCTACCCTGAATTTCGGCGGGGAGAGGATGGGCTCGGCGCTGTTCACGTAGCGGGACAGCGCCACGTCCCACATCTCTCGCGCAACCCCGGGTGCATCCTCACGCATGCGCATCTTGTGTCCCCGCGTACCGCGGGACAGCGTCGCCTGCTCTAGGGCAGCCCCTGTGGAACGAAGGAAGTACCTGTCGAAGGTCAGAAGAACCCCTATCCCCTTCGTTGCCAATGTTCGCTCGCGCGTGCCGCTTGGGGAACTAATCGCAACCGCGAAGACAGGTTGTGCATATTAGTTAAGGCAGGTAATACCAGATTACAGGGCACCATCGTTAGTGGGCTAACCTTACTAGGCATTTGACCATGTCGCGGCACACGCTTTCGCGCAGTTCATCTCCGACGACAAGGTCCGCGGTGGTGAAGTTAGTTTCCGGCGTGAGTCCCAAAAATGCTCGGGCGACGGTGATAATCGTGCCGCTCGACATATTCTCCCAGAACTTTGTCAGTTTCTCATGGTTAAAGAGACGCGCGAGGGACTGAATGGCGCGAAGGTATCCATTCAAAGAAAAACTTGGCGAGATAAGACCGTTGCCGGTCAAAATTGTGACCAAAACGTTCGTCCGGACCGCCGCCTCGTTGGCTGATGCGACCGTGGCCGTGTGGTCTAGTATCTTCTCGTATCGGCCTGTCCATTCGCACAAGATCGACAGCGAGAACTCGACCTTGTCCGGGTTCCTATGATATCGTCTGCCTCAGAAGCCGCGCAATACACTTAGTAAAAGTCATGCCACCTGAATATTACCTGCAGGATCTTGGCCCAGGTCGCGATATGTTCAGTCTCAATCCTTTTGCCGACCGAAATGGGCAAATTTGCCATCAGGAAGAACAAAAAGACCCGGTCGATATGGATCCATTCCAAGTCATCGCTGTCCATAGTGAGCGCCGCTTCCGCCAGTTTGTCCACGCAATAGAACATTATGGGATGGTTGAAAGACCTAAGAGCGGTGAAGAGCTTGTGCTGGACGTGGCGCACGGCTATAAACAAGGTCTCTGGATTGCTTCGGAAGTGTATCAGCTGTACAGCAAGACGCAAATGAAGTCCAAATAGTAGTATTACCTAAAGAACTTGGTTATTTCGGCTATTGACGTCTCTTGCCCTTCATCTAATCGTGCTGGAGAGCCTATGATGGGTGGAGGCCGGAGCCCGTGGCCGAGAGTGTTGACTTTGATTTCTGTCACGGAAATAAGGGCCTTGCGAGACCAGGCAAGGAGGGGGTCGTTGCGTGACCCTGTGGTATTGTAGCGGCGGAGCCGCAAGCTCAGAGCATGCAGGACGTCGATTCCGCCAAGCCTGCTGAACACGATGCGGAATAAAGGGTATTCGACGGCAAGCGTCATTATATTATCCAGAGCGCGAGACTGGTTGGTATTATTATCTGTCCTTTAAACAATATATCCATAGTCAAAACCTGGTTCATAACCATCGAATAAGATTTTGCACTCACCTCGCGTACTTCAGCAGCCTCCTGCAGTATCTTACGCATGCTTCGTCAGCAAGTAGGACGTCCACCGCGCACTCGCGGAGGTATGCCTCGTAGTCGTCCGACGCGTCCCCTAAGACGGCGTCGGCGTTGACGGAGTGCATGCGGAGGCGGATGCGGTCAGATGCACCGTCCGGCCCGAAGCCGCCTTTCAGCGCAAGGCCGGTGAGCCGCCGCTCGAGGCGTACGCCGAAGAAATCATACGCCAGTCCGAGCGTGCGGCCCGCGCCTGCGAGGTTCGGCGCCGTCAGCTTAGAGTCCACCGATGGCTCGCGGCCCTGTGGACTCGCGGACGGGTGCGAGCTGCCTGATGGGGACTTCTTCGTTTTCAGTGCACGCGTCAGCAGCGACACTAGACGCTGCCCAAGGAAGTCGTAGCCCCGTCCGACCGTGCGTCCGGGCCCTGGCAGGTTGGGTGCCGTCGCATTCGTTGAGATGCTCGAGACAGATGCGAGCGAGCCTGTTTCCGCGCTACTGGAGGCCGTTGTCGACGCAACCATGGTCTCTATGCGTAAGCCAGTGTATACGACTGAGGGTCGGATTTATAACCTGGGTAAGGGGAGGGAAATGAGTTGTGAAAAGAGAATATGATGGTGATGCTGGGCAGAGGGGCACAGCTTCGAAGCGGAAGCTATGCTATGACCGCGCAATAAGCCAATCAATTGAACGTGCACAGCCAAGTCCAAATATGAGGCGCTTCGGTTTTTTTATCCTCGGTCTTATATCACTTCAGGCATTCTGCGCGGCCCACCAGGTAAGCGGATGATGATTTCTGATATTTGAAGCGCGTCGAGAAGGAGGCGGGGGATTAACATCGATCGACGCGTCGCGCAAATCCTTCAGGTACCAAACGGTCTTCTCGCTCGGTCGATTTCATCACACAAATCTTAGACGCACAATTGCACAGACAAAGCAAAGATATTGTGGTACTTAGCTCGGCAGATAGCTAATAGCGAGACAGAGGGTAGATGCGATGGGACAAGCGACAAACAAGCAATACGTACAACAGAGCACACGCGGCGCGTGCATGGCAGGTGCTTATAAAAAGCAGTGGTCAGAGGGGAAGGAAAGTATTATAGAAACACAGACGCAGTAAAAGAAGTCCTAGGAATAAACAACAGCTCCTCTAGGTCGTTTCGTAGAGGGCAGCGGGCGGTAGGGAAGGGTGATGTGTGCGGGGGCCATCCCGAAAAGAGAACCCTACAGTCTTTTCAGGGCCTTCTTCCGCTTCTCCCCTGAACCCGCTCCACCCGCCGGACGTTTGACCGCCGCCTTTGCCGTATCAGCCGTTGCTTTACTGGCGTTCCCAAGTGTGGGCGAGTTCGCATCCGCACGTCCTAACGGCGCCACATCTGACGCCTTGAGAAGTTCTTCTGATGTAGATGTGACAACAGGACTGGCGTTTGAAGCGGAGGTTTGAAGAGGTTGTGGCGTAATCTGCGGGGAAGGGGAAGCTGATTTGCGGAATACAGTATGTCCGGCAGAAAGCGAATTCGAAGTGACAAGTGGCGCGGGTGTCTCGTACGAAGGGACGAGCGACGTAGTGATTTCAACCGTCTTCGTCGTTTTAGGCGTGGATAAGGGAGACGATGAAGAGGGTGTCGCGGACGCGGACGTAGACGACGAAGTCGCCTGTACGGACGGTGTATTGAATTCGGAAGGCCGAGTCTAAAAATACGTTCAGCACACTAAAAAGAACGAAATGAAGATATACTTGCCTTTGGAGTCGCATGCACGCTTGTAATCAGACGAGCGCGCTCACAATAACTGTCGTAGTCCTCTAGAAGTAGCTTTCCAGCCTCTTCGTCCAACGCAGACTCCGGGTTTGGGTAGATAAGCAAACACTTGACTGTAACAAGGATGTGGCCGATGCCGAAGGACGACTGCCAGTCCTTCTTGAGCGTGTTCACACAGATTTCTCCTGCGGAGGATACGTTCGGGTGGAAGATCTTCGTTGCAAACCAGCCTGTTGATAAAAACACAATCGAAATTAGTACAAAAGACCAACACGAGAAAGGAGGTTCAAAACGATCGGCCACCAAAGTAGCCTGAAAAGTTGCAATTTTAACTTAACAAGAAAAATGAAAACGAACACTTTGGGGGCGCGCTGGGAAACTCTTCTGTGAAGTTGAACTTGACTTTGAAAAAACCGCCTTCGTAGGGCGTGCCAGCTATGTCGATGGCAGTCGATGTCAGCCCAAGCTTGCAAAAACGGTGTCTCAGTACAGAACTAACCTGGCCCCTCAATGATACCTGTAACGTCGAGCATGTTGTCCTCCGGGGTGACGACGCGTATGCCTTCCGGGGGCTCATTCCTCAGCTGCATGAGTTCCCGCATGAGACGGCGAAGTACAGGTGGACGAAGCGACTGCACAGGGGCAGAATAGGGGTCAGTGACAGTAAAGGGGTCTGGTTCAACGATCAACTTACCATGACTGGCGACGCGAGGTGCGGTGAAGACGGGAACGAGCAAAGCGCGGTGGGAGGAGGAAGTGGTTCAAGGCCAACCTTGCACGGTTCGAGTTATGCTTCTGTCTTTGGTAATTTTCAACTCCGCTGAGCCACATCAGCTGACAAATCACACAAACTCACTCGAAAATCTCGAATTTCTGAACCTCCGTTAATGTCGCTCCGTTGCGTGCAACGCGTTGTAACTACAGCATGCACCAGACAGCGCACCCTCATCCCTAGCTGCAACCTGTTCTCTTTCCCTGCGCGACTCCATACATCTCTCGGCCGGCGCGAGGAGTTCAAAAGGGATACTGCAAAAGCTACTAATGATACCAGGCTCAACAATGGAGTCGACACCATATACCTGAGTGGACTGCCGACCACCATCAAAGTCGAATTGGTAAAGGCAAAGCTTCAGGACCTTGGAATCACCGACTACAAGGAAGTTCGAATATGTGTGTCTTGACTGATCCTGTCTATTCATGCATGCGCTGACGGTCTTCGCCCCTCTGAAAAGTGAATGAGTTCCGGAAGCGAAGAATTGCATTTGGGTTCATACGCTGCGCGTCGCCGGAGGAGGCGGAGAGTGTCTTGGAAAAAATCCCAAAAAACTGGGAGATAATTGGTTCGAAGGTCAAAGCCGAATACGCAAAGACAAGAACTGCGGTCGCCGAGTTGCCCAAGCAAAATAGGTTTGGACCCAACGTTATTTATCTCGGAGGATTCGATGGCAAGCCCATAGGCAAGGCGGATATCACAACCGCTCTCAAAGACATTGGCCTCCAGGGACCCTGGCACGTTACGATGCGTACGTCCCGGCGCCCACGCGTCCGCCCCGTGCTAATACAACTCTACTTCCCTCTTCGTGCCCCTGCGTAGCCAACGGACTTGATGGTGATACCAGTTACGTGGCTAGATACGCTTTTTTGCGCTTCAATTCGGCCGACGACGCGTCTATCGCATACCAGTACATCAGAAATAACGGCGGACTATACGTCCGGGGCGTCCCCCTCGCCTTGTCGATCTACGAACCCAAGCCTAAACAAACCAAAGAGGTTCAGAGAAAGTCATCGCCAGACCTGACCCCCCTTGGCGTTCGTACACCGTCAAGTGCTTTGACCGTCCGCTTCGCGCTCGCCGCCGAACGAGACGCAACTGCCGAGTCCGAAGGGCAGACACCCAGCCAGTTGACTGCTGATGTGCGTGCGCTCCTCGGCAGCGTCATTCCCGCCAGCGTAGACGAGGTGCCTTCGACCCCTGCTCCAGGTATTTTTTTTTCTTTCCCCCCCCCCCCATTACGTCTTGCTTCCGGTATTCGTTCCAATTCTCATTGAATACACAGCAGCAGGGGAATCTGGCCCCGAATTAGGTGTAAACCCAAATGCAGGTCCAGTTCCCGGAGTTGAGCTGCGGATCAGGTTTGGGAGTCCTTCGGATGCTATCTGGGCGCACGGCAGACTCAATGGCACGACCATGCCGGGTGGGCTGACCGTCGTCGCACGGTTTTACAGGGATGACTCTGAGGATAAAAAGTTATGGATAGCCATCGTCAACAGTGCTCCCGCTCCAACATGACGTCCACCCATGACTATCTACGTAGATATGTTACATACCCTTGTAATTTTATGGCATCGATCTCAAGCGGCTATTGGGTCAGGCGCTTTTTGCTCTGATAAAGTTTTCTGAGATCCTAGAAACAGTTGCAATAGCACATACAGTCCCGTACAGCCTAAAATAAAAGTACATCCATTTGAAATTACGCATAATCACCGTGCACAAGAGTCCTTTTCAATCTCCATTAAGTCATGTAGCTCAGTCTAACCCTTTCCCAAGCCTTAATCGAATCTGCACTTTAGCTAATGGAGGAGCCCGAGTTTAGAACGATCGAGGTGCGCACGCCTGTCGTGCGTGCCCATGAAAAGGATCCCGCCGTCCGCGTTTTCAACAACGCGGGAGTGAGGTCGATACTCAACCCCCTCTCAACCAATGGCGTCGTTTATCACCGCGAACTTGCGATGGCGCCCTCCGAGTCAAGCCACGCTTTCAGCCCAGCAAGTAACCGACTTGCACAGCGCTCAAGCGGCTCGTCGCGAGCCCGGGGGAGGTCGACGATAGTGCGCGGCCCGCCGCGCGGACCTGACACCGAGGAGACGGGTGCATACACAAGACCGATACGCCGCGGCGAGAACGCTACACGCAACGCGGAAAGCGGTACCCTCTGCACGCGCACCGTGCGCGGCTCGTGCGTTGCGGAAGGCAAGTGTGCGGATGGGGGGCTCGGGACTGTGAACTGTTGTGCGAGGGTGAGGGAGGACGACGAGCGCGCAAGCTGTGCTTTCAGTTTTAGGCCCGACACTGAAGTGTGATATGCGTCGTTAGGGGCACTAGACTGGCGGGTGGACCGCAGTGTTGATGAGGATGGGAAGGAGCGGAGGAGCGGCCGCGTCTGTCCGACCACTTCCGCAGATTCTCTGTGCAGAGTTGGCTCCGTCTCGCTTGCGTCGCGTCCGCATTCCTCGACTCTGTGTTCCACGCCGACGTCTGGGCTAGATAGAGAAGCGGCACTGCCGTATGCGCGTACAAGGTCTGCGAGACGCCCGCGTGGTTGCATGAAGTCGAAGAGGTCACCCAGAACGTCGGTGCGTGCTGTGTGCAGGCTCGAGTCTGCCGAGAAGACGTCCTCGTGCAGGCGGTGCAAAATGTAAAGGTCGAGAACCTGAAAGTAGCTTCAGTGCACATACTTTTTTCAGAATAGGAGGAGATAGGAAATTGAAGGCACGCATAGAGAAACGCGCACCTGAGACTCCGTCTGGAGCGAGCTGACGACGGGTGCACGGATGCCTCCGTGCGTGCCGTTCGAGGAGTGCGGGAAGGGCTCCGAAGAGTAAGGCGACCGGATATGCTGCGCATAGTGCACAAGGAATGTCGAGCGGAGGAGGTGCATCGAGGCTGTGAAGTGGGTCATGAGTGCACAGGTAGACTGGGAATATCACTTGCAACTCACCGAGATAAAACCCTCGGTTCACGCAGCGAAGACAGAAGGCCATCCAGTAGAGCGTGCGGGTCGTGCGCACTGCGCACTCTTCTACGCTCTCGCGACGGCCGCGCCGTATCTCACCAGGCATGGGGAGTGTGCCGTATACGATGAGTAGGAGGACGTGGGACGGCAGACTTGGCGCCGTACTGGACCTCAACCGGCGGGTGGAAATTACATCCCCATTCGAGTCGACATCGGGAGATTCAGAGACGGTAGAGGACTCGAAATCCCCGCTGAATGCATGCGAGTCGACTTGTTCGACAGCAAGATAGGGCGGGGGTGGTATAATGTCTTTCTCACTGATCAGGACCACCATGATGATGACGAAGGGCTAGGGCCGGTTCTGCCGCAGCAATTCTCTCGGATGCAACAAGTCACAGATGGGGGAGAGACCACAGAATATGCAGAGAGCGGTGCAAGCTGGAGAGGGAGGACAGAGTATAAGTACAAGAAGATATGGAGAGAACACGGTTGGCTGCGCAGTGATCGCAGCACACGCTCCGCAGTTCGAGATCGGCTACACAACAACTCGTAATTTGACGAGTATTCCGTTATTTTTTCAATCTTAAATGATGGGCGATTCAACTGAAGGAGGATTGCCAACAACGACGAGCATTCGTGTATCAAATATTACAGTGAAGGATTAATGAGCGAGACCTACTATTTGCGCGATCCGGGTAGACATCCTACATAAGCATAATCCAGAGCACTCCGGGGCTGTGGCTCAGGACCTCAAACTGCGCGAAATATTTTACAGTAGTACAGAACGGCAATGCTAGAGTAGGGATATGAGATCGAAGCAGCTACTGGTGACTGATTAATTAGTACAAAAGACCTCCAAAAAATAAAAAATATGAAGTGTATTGTATAAACAAAAACCGTGTCCTAACTCCTCCCTGCCAAGTCCCCCTAATAGCGATATCAAGAGGGCTTACTAAAAAAACTAAATCCTTGAAGTATTACTAGACGTCCGACAATGCGCCTGTGGCGAGATCGCGCTGCGCCTCTCCGTAAGTGCCATCGAGCTCCGGTTCTGCCGCATTCCACGTTGCTAGTGATATCTCCTCTGTTGGCCCATAGTACTCGACGCGTAGCTTTAAAAGGAGGTTCGGCGCAAGGAGCGTCATAATCACCACAGTTAACGTCTCGTAAGCGTTAAGTTGGGTTCCCATAGTCACCGCAATGGGATTCTAGAGTTCAATGCATAAGATCAGGGTCTGTATGCTAGCATGACTGGATCCGAGTCTGAAAAGGTTCTTATAGAGTTGTACTCACGTTGGCCATGTTTTTACCCTGGGTAACGAAGGATACGCACGTCCCGATGAAGCAGATCGTAAATATGCTGCTTGCGATGAGCAAGGCTTGCCCTAAAACTGGATATGAATATATACTCACATAGCGAAGTACGTTGTTGAATCTTTAGCCATGATTGTAGTAATGTCATGCATCCGAGACTCTGCCACGCTCCCCGCGGTCAATGAAAGAATGATACGATCGCTTTTCGTCTGCCTGTACTTCATAAATACCATGACGAAGAGAATAAACTCTACGGTAGAAGCTGTTAGCCACCCAGTACCAGACATGGGTATTGTAGAAGCTATGCAAGAATACCCCTCAAAAGCACCGGAAATTTTCCCGACAGACAGTGGGAGCGTCGCGCCGTCTGTAAGTAATGAGCTTTAATAAGGGATGTTGGCTAGAGAAATCACTTACATGCCAAACCAAGTGGCTGTATAATTGCTATTCCAGACGAGAAGATTGACAGAAATATTAACAGGGTGAGAACTCTTTTCTTTCTCCCGTACATCGCGTATACACGTATTTGCAAGATAACTGACGATGCGAAGTTACAATTACGACGTGTTATCGAAGCATACACTCTTCATAAACTCACTCTCCGCAAGAAGAATAATGGGGGGCCCAGAGGCGACATATAGATTATCCGACCCTAGTGTGGCCAATCAGTAAACCCCACACCGAAGGTAAGTAACGGACTCACATGTAAACAGCCAACTGTCATACTAAATATTGGATAATCAACACAGTCCGCTCCCGGAGGCACGTAAACAAGATAAAAGTACCGCAGAGGGTGCTCCGAAGACGCTCAAGTCATACCAAGCCAACTCAAATACGTCCAAAATCACGAGGCTATCATAAGAATTTGAGCATATCTTCCTCACGAAATATGAGTGGAAATGTGGCTTGGTGACTCTTATTACGCACATCAAGAATGCGGCGCCCGAGTACCTTGTCTGGAAAACTGACGTAAGAATTGGATCTCAAAGTTATCAAGGCCCGGGGTTACGAAAGACGGTACCAACAATCAAATACATCACTTTGCCAGCGGACCATTTTTTCGACTACAACAGCTGTCAGTCTGACGTGGACCTTCACGGTCAAGACATACCCAGATATATTCTTTCTGCTCGTTGAAACGGATCAAATTGAGTCCACGTTACTATGATTCAACGGAGCTAACCTCTTCTGCGAAGTTCAGAACTTTCGGAATTCGAATGGCCTATCAGAGACTTCGGTTATAAAATAAGCGATAGAGCAAGATCTACCACAGTAATAGAAAAAAACAGTGACGCAGCAAACTGTTTACGCATGCGATCTTGGTTAACTGTGTTCTGCGCATGAGTCACAACCGACATGCCTTGAGCTGCTTTAGAGATTGTGCTTTCCACAGCGTAAAACCCGGGAGTAAAGCAATCTATCGCTGACATTCTGGATTTTGTGGAGTGCTTCTGGTAGAGTTGCCTGGCCTTCGGGGACTTGGAGCTTTGTTAGGGGCGTAAGGAAGGAGGTGAGGAAAAACACGTTGATATCATGGCGGCCGCAAGTCAAGTCCAAATCCATACTGTACTATATCAACAATGCTCACATCCGGATCAGGACAATCAGAGGAGCAACATATTGTCATCAGTTCGGGGATAACGCCTGTGCAACGTTGTGATGCACGTGTTTCCGCAGGGAATGACGGGGCGATTGGGATCAAGAGTTTTGGGTTTGCGTCTACTTTGGCCACAGCTGACAAATGCTCTCTTCCATAAGGGTATGTATGAAGGGGTTAAAGAAGCCGAAACGCAGGCTGTTGCAGAAAAACTCAGACATGTTTAATTCTGCAGTTGTTTACGGAGTCATGCCTTTACAGGAGATCTAGTCACAACCATCTGACGTAAATGCACAGCTGCGGGGTTTACTGCTCCTCATATGGCCCAAGTCAATGTCACAAGTACTCCTTTCCATCTCGTAAGTTGAGAGGCCTGGACTCGGAGATGCGCGCCACTAGTTTGAGAGAGGGTAGAAGGAGTTTTTAAGCGGTAAGATGTTGAGTGATTGATGAATGTGCAGTGGAGGGAATGGAATATTCGATGATTTATTGTAGGCCCTTTGGCCCTCCTTATATACACGTACTGTGGTAATTTATTATATAAGAGTAGGACTTATACTTATAAGTATGATACTGGCTCTTTAGCTGGGAGTGAGTAACGTGACATGGTCTGTGCGCTTATCACGCAATCATTGCACCATATGTGCTTAGTCACTGTACACGTGATATATATTTTAAGAGGAGTTGAGCTCCTAATTGCGTTTTAATTGCGTTAAACGTTTGTGACAACGTAAAAGAATGGCCGCTGTGTTTGTTAAAGCCGCAAGGTCTCGGTTCAATCAAGTCACCCCTTATGTGCGTCAGACGGTTACTACAGCATAATTTAGAAATTTCGGCTATATATACTTTATGGAATGGCAGCTCTTCTGGAGCTCCATCCAACCAAAAAAAGTCTAGCGATTAATATCTACAAAACGTGATGTCCTACTACAAGTCACCACCTCCAAGGTTGAGGGTTGACGCTGCCTGCCAGATTTTCCCTGCGAAATACGAAATGTCGACTCTCAGAGGACAGAATGCTAAACTAAAACAACATCAGGTCCCCTGGTAAGAATGCCGTCATGGTCCGAATAATGTGAGAGCCGGATTTCTAAATGTTGACTACGTGTTTGTTCATGGGATAGAAGCAGACTCTCCCGCACGCCTGCGTTGGGGTCGTATCCTGCTTCTTCACGTGTATCTTCTAATCCTGGTCGTGCCACTACCAATGTTGTTAGTGATGTTACCGAGTCGGTTGGTCCATAATATTCCACCCGTAGATTTATAAGGATATTTGGAGCGAGAAGCGTCACGACTGCGGCAACCATCGTTTGGTACGCATTCATCTGGCTTGCGATAAATCCAGAGACCTGCCGGGGGTCAATGCATTGCAATTAGTCATGGAAATTCTTGTTGAATTCAGCAGAACGTATACGTACAGAACCTTCGACCTTAATTTGGGCAATGAAGGAAAGAAATACGCCGATGAAACACATGGTGGATATGCTATACATACGCGGTTAATAAGGGTGTCAGTTCAGAAAAATCAACTCACACAGCAAAATATATTGCTGAATCCCTTGCTATAACTGCGGAGATGTCGTGTGACTGTGGTCTCGACCTACTTCCTGGAGTCGATGAAGACACCACTCGGTTATCGTTCGCTTGTCTAGTCTTCCTGAGCACCATAATAAAAAGAATCAGTTCCACTAGATAAGCCGCCACCCAGCCGATGGGCAATGATAAAGTTGTACAAGGAACAACGAGAGGCGCTCTGGTGATAAGACTCCGCCTTCCAAGAAGATCGCAGAGTTCGCCGGTGCAGACAATGTTCGTTGCTTTGTCTACAAAATAACAAGGAACAGTAAGACTAAACAGGAACCGGCCCAAAAAACTATACTTACGTGGGATTCGAAAACTTTGTAAAACAACCGCTCCCAATGAGACGAACGAAAGAAACAACATCAAGAAAAGAATTCGTTTCTTCCTCCCACATAATGCATAGACACGCATCTGCAAAACAACTACAAGGAGGATTGCGATTAAGTTGCATCATCAGGGAAGACTTTTTTGGTGGACCTACTCTCTGCGAACCAAATGACGAAGGATCCAGGACCGGTGTAAAGATTATCCAATAAACCTGTGGTCAATTAGAAAACTAATTGCAAGGGGGATTAATACGCTTACACAAGTTTTCAGTGTTAGCGTAACCTGTCTGAAGTTCAAGCATTAACACAATCTCGCGAAACACAAATTATAATATTCACCCAAGCGCTGTCCGGAGCACTTAGAAGGATCCCCAGTCCCACGTCATTCCAAGCCAATTCGAATATGCCGTATGTGGTGAGACTATTTTAAATTTTGAGAAAATGATAGAGCCTCCCTGTAAGAACAATAATGGTCTAAACGTACACCAGGTATGCAGCGCCTGAATAGCGTGTCTGAAAAACAGTGCACAAATTAGCCGTTATCCTCGTCAGAGACAAGAGACGTAGTACTGACGAGTAGGTACATCGTCTTTCCGGCAGACCGGCTTTTCGACTTCAAAATTCATCATCTGGTCAGTAAGTCGCATCGACTTCAATGGCAAAGATATGTACCTACCCATATGTATTCCTTCTGCTCTTGACACGAATCAGGGAGCTGTGCATCTATAGTCCTTGAAACTGACCTCCTTTGCAAAGTTTAGAGCTTTCAAATGGACTGTCAGCACGAGTCAAGATCAAAGGACTAAGCGAGACCTACCGCAGTAATAGAAAAAAAGAGTGATGCAGGAAACTGTCCATACACATGAGTTGCGTATCATGCACTACAGTTCGAGTTTCTGTTAACACACCTTGAACTGCTTTAGCGATTGTATTTCTCAGAGCAAAGAGTGCGAGGGCTGTGTCCGACATTCTAGACTGTTAAGACAATATATGGGACTTTCTTAGCAATAATCAGCAGCGAGCGTTTTCCACCGACAGTGAGGGAAGAAAATAGCGAGGTGTGAAAAGAAGTCATAAGTTTTATCGGTAACGGAAGGCCATAGTAAAGAGTCGTCCCAAACCATATGTATCAAGGTACAAAGATGCATTCCGTTGATGGCAAGACGATGGCTCGGGTTAATTCGAGAGTATACATCAGAGGGCGGTGGCCGCCCAGGGCTGATATTGCCAGGGTCTAAAATTAGAATTGAATTTGGACACTTACTACATTCCTGATCAGTGTCGTGCATCCCGTTACCCGTACGCAGGGATGCCGCGGGGATTAACTCTGCATCCTGGGAACATCGTCAAGATAGACTGGTTAAAATTCTTGTCACTGTTGCACACGGCTGACTTTTTTCTTGCGGACTCCCATCCCTGCACTTCAGGCGAAGTTGCACCAAACTGTGCCGAAGTCCTTTTGATCATAGTCTGAGTATTTCTAGTATCTACAAAGGAAATATTAAATGATAAGACCGAGTTTGAGGGGCAGCAGGAGCAAAAGCTGAAAGTTCGCAACAGGGGTCACAAGTACTGGCACGATAGCACACTTTCCCCCCTGGCACACCCACCAGGCCCCCCTGAGGAGGGGTGGTAGCCATAAAAATGGGTAGACACTAAGTGTCGCTCGGTTATCCCACCGGGATTATAAATACGGGTACATGCAGTGGGACTCCACAATTGGAAATGCGGCTCTGGTTAG
>JAKOPK010000295.1:0-33992 GCA_024195185.1 Coniferiporia weirii
GACTCAGCAGACTCTAGATCGGAGCTAGCCAGATTTCTTGTCAAGATAGCTTCAGCTGTTCCATGGCTGAAAGTATTTGTTACAAGTAGGACCATGCCGGAACTCCAGAGCATGTTTCAGGAAGGTCTGTGTCAGACTTTTGATGTCAACACTGAGGTTGCCTACGAGTGGGTGCAGGATGATATATTGAGTTATACAAGGCATCGTGCAATGGATTTAAGTTTGACAGAGGCACAGATTAAGCAGCTTGCCACTATGGCAGCAGGCCTTTTCATCTGGACTAGTACTGTATTCAATTTCATTAACACCCATGCAATGAAGAGCCGGGCACTCAATAAAATCCTGTCACTGAAAGGAAGTCAAGAGACAGTGCTAGATGAACTGTACACCACAGTGATTCAGAGTGCTACCAAGAAGGAGGATGAGGCTTTTATTGTGAAAGCTATACTTTCTGTGATTGTCAGCACAGCAAAAAACACACCCCTTCCAGAGGATACTCTCATGCATTTCCTGACTGAAATACAGTGTGATATTAGTCACAATGACCTTAAGGGTGTTATTGACTGTCTGCAGTCAGTTTTGTATAGAGATGAAACAAAGGGTGGTGCAATCCGAGTCTGCCACCCATCCTTCTTGGATTTTCTCAATAGTCAGGAGTGATGTCAAAGCCACTGGACTGATCCTGCATCTGTAGATTTGATGATGGCAAGGAGATGCCTGCAAATCATGTCTACTCAGTTGAGATTTAATATGTGTGATTTGAAAACATCACATCTCCCCAACAATTGTGTTCCAGAGCTTGAAAATAAAATCTCTGAGTATCTCCCACAGCACCTTCAGTATAGTTGTCTATACTGGATGCATCACATAGTCACTTCTAAGCCAAATGGTGATCCAAGTACACTACAAGGGCTCTTGAACAATGTATTTTGTGGCCCCAAAGGTTTATACTGGCTGGAATGTCTGAGCATCATAAACAAATTAAAATCAGGCATAGAGATACTTGAACTCTTCTCTAAGTATTATAAGGTATGTACAAGCCACATCCACATGCTCATGAATCTGAACATCTCTTGCTTTAACCAGACATCTGACATGAATGCTAAAGATGCCTGCAAAGACCTGTACAGGCTGCTTACTGCAAATTATGAGGTAATCTCCACCAGCACCCCACACATTTACATATCAGCACTATCCTGGGCCCCTGCAGAGAGCTATTTAGCTAGAACATTATACCCACACTTCCAGAACCAACCACTTATTGGTGCAGGAAAGGAAAAGAACTGGAATCCTACTCTATGCACAGCTGATGCAGGTAGTGCTGTAAACCATGTTGCCTACTCTCCTGATGGAAGACACATTGTGTCTGGGTCAGATGACAATACCCTGAGGATCTGGGATGCCCAGACTGGCCTTGCTGTGGGAGAACCCCTCACAGGTCATTTGAAGAGCATCAACTCTGTTGCCTACTCTCCTGATGGAAGACACATTGTGTCTGGGTCAGATGACAACACCCTGAGGATCTGGGATGCCCAGACTGGCCTTGCTGTGGGAGAACCCCTCACAGGTCATTTGAAGAGCATCAATTCTGTTGCCTACTCCCCTGATGGGAGACACATTGTGTCAGGCTCTTCAGACAACACCCTCAGGATCTGGGATGTCCAGACTGGGAATCCTGTTGGGGAGCCCCTCACAGGTCATTCAGACTTTGTCAGGTCTGTTGCCTACTCCTCTGATGGAAGACACATTGTGTCTGGGTCAGATGACAACACCCTGAGGATCTGGGATGCCCAGACTGGGAGTCCTGTGGGATGGCCCCTCACAGGTCATTTGAGGAGCATCAATTCTGTTGCCTACTCCCCTGATGGAAGACACATTGTGTCAGGCTCTTCAGACAACACCCTGAGGATCTGGGATGCCCAGACTGGGAATCCTGTGGGATGGCCCCTCACAGGTCATTCATACCAGGTCATGTCTGTTGCATACTCCCCTGATGGAAGACACATTGTGTCTGGCTCAAATGACAAGACCCTGAGGATCTGGGATGCCCAGACTGAAAATACCATGGGAGAGCCCCTCACAGGTCATTCAAACTGGGTTAGGTCTGTTGCATACTCCCCTGATGGAAGATACATTGTGTCTGGCTCACGTGACAAGACCCTGAGGATCTGGGACGCCCAGACTGGGAATCCTGTGGGAGAGCCCCTCACAGGTCATTTGGAGAGTGTCAATTCTGTTGCCTACTCTCCTGATGGAAAACACATTGTGTCTGGCTCAAATGATAAGACCCTGAGGATCTGGGATGCCCAGACTAGGAGTCCTGTGGGAGAGCCCATCACAGGTCATTTGGAGAATGTCATGTCTGTTGCCTACTCCCCTGATGGAAAACACATTGTATCTGGCTCAGTTGATAAGAACCTGAGGATCTGGGATGCTCAGACTGGGAGTCCTGTGGGAGGGCCCCTCACAGGTCATTCAGACTTGGTCAGGTCTGTTGCCTACTCCCCTGATGGAAGATACATTGTGTCTGGCTCAGATGACAAGATTCTGAGAATCTGGGATGCCCAGACTAGGAGTCCTGTGGGAGAGCCCCTCACAGGTCATTCAGACTGGGTCACATCTGTTGCCTACTCCCCTGATGGAAGACACATTGTGTCTGGCTCAGATGACAACACCCTGAGGATCTGGCACACTGATGTTGTACAAGCAGGTTTTGAAGTTGCAGGGTCACATTCTCTAAACAGGATTGACAATGATGGATGGGTAAGAGACCCATCTGACAACCTCTTATTATGGGTCCCACACATGTATCGTTCTGGTATATGTGATATGTCCAAGATATGCATTCCAGCTTTGACTGATGGAAATAGTGTACAAGTGGACTGGAGAATGCTTTTGGAGTATAGCAGTTCCTCCTGGGTCAATATTATAAAGCAGTCCGAGGTATGTTTCTATTACAATTGTAGGGATGATTGTTAACTGACCGACCATGTTTTCAGGACAGTCTGTTTTGAAAATTCAGTGCTCGGTTGGTTTCTGGCATTGACTACTCCTTCTCCACTTTATCGTCCTCGTCACTCATAGTTTCTTACCTGTTTGTACTTGTAGCATGTTAGCGTTTCCCTGAAAAATACTATTGTATGCACACACGAAATAAAATTATGACCGCCAAGCCGGTCAGCAAAAAATTTAACAAGCGTAGGCTCAAACGTTCCTAAGCAGCTGGTGATAAGAGCTCTTTTTGTCAATACTGTACGAGTTGACTCTACCTTTAAGACAATCCAAGAATGTGTGATAGACACCTCTCGCGCACTGGGAGTAGTGGGGACATGAAAAAAATGTGAGTTACGACCTCGCGCTGCCGAATATAAGCCCTTTAAGATGTCATGTGTAGGCGATAGATGAAACTACTTTCCTCTGTTAAGAGCGGCAGGTCGAGTTCGTATTACGTAGCTTCAAACAATGGCAATATGAGACACATTGAGCGTATATCCGAGAGGCAATGCTATGAGGAGTGCTGTGCGTAGACTATACAGTGGAGTAAGAATTAATGCATTGTTTCTTGAATACGATATAGTTAATAGGAGGTGTAGTGGACGCACTGGACGAAGGAGAGATTTGTGTAACCTGGGCGTAGATTAGTATTGGTTGATTGCGTACACTCAAAGCTATTCCCCCGACAATATATATATATATATATGGCTCCCCTATATAGTGTCTGGGTGCCTTCCTCGCTCAGTGCTACATTCGCCACACTTGCTGGAGCGGGTTAAGGCAAGCAAGGCGCGCTGACGTACGCAGCAGTGCCTGAAATGCAAGGCGGAGAATGGGTGGACGGCTGGTTGGGTACTGTTCTTCAAGTTGGAATCACGCACGTCTCGATTGATGTAGTCGATGCCCGGACCGAGTAAGCTGCGCAGTTAAACTTCATCATGCGGGCTATTTGCTCAGACGCGTTCTCCGGGGTTCTGCCGCACGTCGTTGGGTCCGGGACTCCGGCTGTGGAGAATCGTACACGGTGCACGTAGTAAGCCGTTAGACGACTACAGTCCCAAGCCAAGTGAGCAAAAAAGGTCCTGAAGCAGCTGGTAGACCCAATTCTCCGCAAGCATCCAGACCGCTTTAGAACAACGAGACGTCAATTGACGATCGTCCGACACTCTGGGAAGGAAAGACGCTGGCACTGCGGTGACTCGTGCACAAACACGGTCCAAATAACAGACAGCACAGCCTCTAGTCCGCCCCTCTCGTCCTCCCTTATATCCCTTCCGTAATCCCCTCCCTAAGGGAAAGGGAAAGAAAATGCCCCCTTGGGGGGACTCAGCATTACCGTGAATGCCGTTTAGTACAACTATGTAGTACGTTTACCTCACTCATACACTCTGTATCGTCACACCCAATCCAAAATTAAAATAAAAAAAATAGCAGCCGTCGCCGTACAGTCCGTCTATCAGCCAAGTCAGGCACTACTACTGCTTAACTCACATCCCCCTTCCCCCCCCTCCTCGGCGACCCGTCATCTTCTATTTCTTCGCAGATAAAACAAAAAACAAAAAACAGGAAACAAAAACGAAGAACAAAAGCCCGTGAATAAAAAAGAAGTCAGATGCATGAGGGTCCCAAAATCCTAAATCCAAAATGCCGAATCTCCCGAATCCAGGACCCAGAATCCAGAATCCAGGACCCCAAACCCAGAATCCAGAATCCAAATGGCGTCCACATGCAACATACTACGTTTTTTCAAGGGTCCCGCCAAACCACCAAACCCGGACTGACCACCCTCATAGTAACCGATCACTCTACGGTAAGCGTCGCATTCGCATACACCGTGTCGCTAGAGCCGACCTTGATCGCAAACTGACCGGGCTCGACGACGAACTCGTTATTGAGCGTCCATACTGCGAGCTGCGAGGACTTGATGGTGATCTTCACCTCCGTCGAGCTGTGCGGCCTGTTCAAACGAGAACGAAGACGACGAAGCATGAGCATGAAAAGCAAGAGAGGGGGAGGAGAGGGAGAGAAAAACAATGACGCACGCAATTTCCACCTTCTGAAACCCGGCAAGGAACTGATTCGGCGTAACGACGGACGAGACGAGGTCGGTGATGTACACCTGCACGACTTCCTTGCCCGCGACCGCGCCTGTGTTTGCAACCGTCACCGTCACTTCGAAGTCGTCGGACGGGCCGATTGTGGAGGAGGAGAGGCGCAAGTTGGAGCTGTTTGGTAGGGTAGGGTGGGGGAGAACGGACGAAGAAGGGGAGAGAAGAGGAGAAGGTTAGAAGTGTGTTAGGAGTGTGTTATAAATAAGTTAGAGTTGTGTACGGGACTCACTAGGCGAACGTCGTGTAGCTCAGACCATGCCCGAAGCTCCAGATAGGCACGGGGGTGTCGAGCACGTACTACGGAAATAAGTCGGATATCATATCATTAGCTATTTCGTCTCCCCAAGCCAGACCAGAAAGGAAAGGAAGGAGGAAAACCAAAAAAAAACTCTCACCTGGTGCCCAAATATCAGCGTATCATTCGCGGTAATCTCACCCGCGTCGATCGGCCGTCCACCCTTGAGGTAGTTGTAGAAGTCCGGCGTCGTGCCGACGGAGTGAGGGAAAGACACCGGGAGCTTGCCTGGTATGAGCGGATGCGAGATGCGCATGTGTCAGCGTGTGCGTGCAGGGAAGGCGAGGGGGCGCGAGGGTAAGGGGAAAAAACATACCGGAAGGGTTCACGTCGCCGAAAAGAACCTCTGCAATCGCCAGGCCACCCTAAGTAACCCATACGACCAATAATTAGTCCACACAATGACCATACACGATTCAACAAGAACGCAAGACGACTCACGAGTTCTCCCGGATAGAACTGCTGCAGCACCGCGTCCGCATTCTCCTGGATCCACGGCTCCGCAAGCGGTTTCCCACTAACGAAAACCACCACGCTCTTCCCGCCCTTCGCCTCCATCGCCTCCACCACCGCCTGCACCAACGCGCGCTGCGCGCCCACAAGCTCCAAACTGCTCAAATCAACGTGCTCCCCCGTCGTCGCGTTCGTGCCGGGCGTCCACAGCAGCGTCTGGTCGAGCGACCACGTGCCGACGAATATGACTGCTGTGTCTGCGGCGGTCGCGGTCGCGACGGCCTCTGCGATGTTGGAGGTGTCGGACGACCAGAGCTTGCAGCCCTCGGCGAAGGAAAGCTCGACGGGTGAGGATTTGGAGGAGAGGAAGGAGGTGATGCCGTCGAGCGGAGAGATACCGTTGTTGGACGCGTTGAAGAAGACGTAGTCGCCGAACTGGATTTGTTTGATATTTGATAATAATAATAAAAGTAACTGTGAGCGGAAGGGTGCTTGGCGAAGGGCGGGCTTTTTCGACTCACCGAGACGCGGTCACTCTGCGGGCCGATGATCGCGACCTTCGAGGCCTTGCTCGAGTCGATCGGGAGCGTGCTGTCACGGTTCTCGAGCAAGACGATTGCCTCCTGCTCCATCTGGTGCAAGATATTGCGCGTAGCCTGTGTGCGCAGCGTTGCGTTGTAATCCGCGTACGGGTACGGGTCTGCCGGGAGCCGGGAGAACGGGAAGGAAGTCGAGTGTCAAAGTCGATGTTAATGTCAGTCACAACGCACAAAAGACGGAGAAAAAAGCACGCACTCTCAAAAAGCCCAAGCGTGAACTTCGTGCGCAGCATCGTGACGACCGCAGCGTCAATATCGCTTTCCTTCACCGTGCCCGCCTTCACTTGATCTACATCCGACGCGCGGCACCAGTATCAGAGTCAACATCAGCGTCTCTCCACTATAGCATATAGCACACTCCGCCAGGGAACACGCACCAGGCAACGTCAAATACGTATACGACCCACCGCCCATCTCGCCCTGTACACCATTCACCAGCGCCTCGCGCGCCGCGCACTCGCGTGTATCGCACGTCTGGTGCTGCGAGATGAGCAAGTCGATCGACCCCGAGTCGCACGTCACCCAGTATGGGTAGTTCAGTTCGTCGCGCAACTAGTGAAATGAGAAGGAGAAAAAGGGCACGAAGACTGGAGTCAGCCACAGGCAGGACCAAAACAAGTGGACGAAAGAAGAAAAAAGCGCATGCGTACGATTTCTTTAAGCAAATCTATCCACCAAAACAAAAAAAATGTATCAGCCTCGTATTTCCATTTCCTCTAACAAAAGGAAACCGCGAGACGCGAAACGAGAAAACGGGAAACTCACGCGCATTAGAAACAGCAGGCACACCGTCCAAGATCGAATACGCCGTCATGAAGCTCAGCGCACCAGCCTCGACGCACGCGCGTTCGAATGGCGGGAGGTACATCGTGCGCAGCACGCGCTCGCCGCCTTCTACAGGTGCAAGGTTCCTGTCGGGGGAGTTGTTAGTTTTTTTTTTGGTTTTTTTTTGGTTCAAGTTCAAGTTTTTTGGCGTTTGATTTTTTATTTGTTTTGTTTTGTCCAGAGGCCGACGGGCGGATGGGCATAGTGCGGATTGGGGGAAGGCGGAAGGGGGGGAGAGAAACCAACTACTCACAGACCGCCCTGAGGACTTCCGAACGCAGCAAAGTGCTTGCATGTGGCTGCCATGCGCGCAGTCGCAGTTTTGCTCGTGTTCCGACGGCTGCCGGTCTGTAGACCCGTAACGTACGCGTAGCCCATCTCGCCTGTCCTAGATGAATATAAATTATGAATTATGAATTATGAGCATGAAACCAAAAAACGCCAAAAAAAAAAAAAAGAAACCAAAGAGAAGACTCACAAAAACGGATCCTCCCCGAAATTCTCCTCGACCCTTCCCCACCTCAGTTCCCTACTGAGATCGAGCACGGGAGCGAAGAGCTGCGAGTAGCCGAGCCCTTCTGCCTCGTCTGCGATGGAGGCGGAGACGTTTGAGAGGAGGGCGGGGTTGAAAGACGATGCGAGGGCGAGAGGGGAGGGGAAGGTCGTGCCGTTGTCTGTGAAGCCGTGTAGGCCTGTGTGTGTGTGCGAGAGGGAAGGGGGAAGACAAGACAGATTTTAGTATTAGTATCAAGGCAAATCAAATCCGGGAGGGAAGGGGGCGGGGGCGGAGGCAGAGACGCAACACAAGACAAAGCAAAAAGCAAGTAGGCCAAACGCACCCTCGCTCTGGAACATAGCAGGAATCCCCAACGTCGTGTTCTCCATAAGGTACCTCTGCCCAATCTCGATTGCATACACCAGCTTATCCCACGGGGCGAGGTAGCCCGCCCAGATCGACCCTGACTTCGAAGCCATCATGGCAGCGAGACCCGAGGCGTTGTACGCGAGAGTGTCGTCGAGCGGGTCGGAGAGGTCCATCCAGCCATCTATATCGCCTTGGATTCTGTGAGGGGGTTAGAAAACGTATCGAATGAGATTGAGATTTGGCTACGCCGGTACTAGCAACTAGCACTCACAGCTGCGCGACCTTCTCCTCAACCGTCATACGGCCCAACAAATCCTCAACGCGCTCTTCGATCCCGGCAGACGGGTTCTTGTACAGCGGTTTTGAGCCGTCCTTGTTCGACGCGCGCGCGTGGAGGTGGAAGGGCAGCGCGTGCGCGGCGGGGGAGTCCGGATGCGGGAGCGCGGTGGCGAACAGCGCGAGGCTGAGCCCAAGCCCGAGCCCAAGGCTGAGCGATGTGGAGGGGCGGAGCATTGGACAGAGTCGTGTTCTTCGACTTTGACTTTTCGGGGTTAGTCCCACAGCTACGAGGCTCAAGCGTCGACTCCTATTCCCCCGGGTTCGAAGCGCGCTTTTAAAGACAAAGAAATCCGGGAGAGACGTGCAGGGTGCGCGTCACAGGTAAAGTATCTCCGTCCAGTTTCAGCGCGATATGAGCGAGCGCCGAGAGAGGGTTGTATGCCGTGCCGAGTGCGCTTCTGTTTGACTTTCTCTGCCGTTGCGCATGTGGTACAGCGCTGCACATGACCGCGCGTCGGGCGCCAAGGGGGCCGGGGCGGACGGGGACGAAGCGGGGTGGTGGACGGAAACGCAAGAGGTTGATAGAAGCGACGGGAGGACGGAGCGCGCTCGCGTAGGCGAGCGGTCCGCGTATGCGTCACGTGGGCGCTTTTTCCCGAGGTTTCTCAGTGGCGTCCAGCGCTCAACGTTCGGCCTTAGCGGTCCAGCGGGGCGCCGATTGGAGAACGGGAGAATTGGATATTAATATTAATGAGCGGAGGCTGTAGAGAACAGCCGTGACGCTACATCGGTGTCTGTACCAGTATACGTACCTTGAAGACTCTCGCTCCGGCCGGGTGCTGAGCTTGGCGCTTGACGTTTTTTCTCTTAGCGAGTGCCAGTTGCTTTTTGACAAATACTAAAGGCTAAAATAGCGCGCCATACTGGTACCGCACCGAGTTATCAACTGATCAGCCAAGGCTCAGCTCTCAGATAAGTACGACCCGTGGGGTGCCCTCGACTCGGATATTCTCACAAAGAAGCTGCAGCCGGCTCTAGGCATCAAGGTCTAGTACATACCAACGCCAATTTTTAATCAGGCGTTAGTTAATACAGTTGAGAGGCTGACGAGCGAGGAGCGAAGTGGCACACTAATATTGGCCACGGAAGCCCTATCAACCAACATGTTCCGTCGACTGGAGCCCACGTCGTGTGCAAACGCATTCTCTAATACGGCAGAAAACGTTTTATGGAATCGCTCAATGAGCACTTGGCTGGAGGTCAAGTCCACATGCAAAGATTTATGCGTAGTATGAATGTTTAATCTCCGCTTGATTGCGCATCGGTATTTTCGGAGGCAAATCTCGACAAAAAGGAAATTATCAATGAGTCCTGCGCCAACTCGACCATGACGAAGGTAAGTATTTCTAGTTGTGAATATCAAGCATGAGCGGGCCTCACGCCTTCGCCACGCTTAGAATCTGGTACCGTCTCTCATGTAATTGCCTGCAGTGTGAAATCTTCTTCAAGTTTCAGCTGATAAACACGCGCCCTGCCGCGAAATTCAATGTACTCTAGTAGGCAAACGCAACGGAGCTGTTTTCATCGATTCCACGAAGTCCATTTTCAGGCTTTTTACCAGTAACCCCACAGAATGCATGTTTTTATCATGCCCTCTCCCACCAGCATAACTCAATGCCTCAGGTAACGTCATCGACGTCAGCCTCAAATACGCAAATACTACAAAACAACATGTCAACCCAGTATCCAGACGGGTATATAATCCCCTCCAGAACTCTCTTGAGTCCAGAGACTTCTCTCCCTCCTTCCACCACCATCTCGCAGCTCGTCCCCTGCGAGAATTCGACCGTAACACTTGATCGGTGTGAGGCTGCTTCGTCATCTGGTCGGCGTCTCTGCGGTCGAGTAGGTGTTGGCCTTGTGTGCCAGTTCGAGGCCATGGTATGTCCCTTTCATTCGTCTTCCTTCCTTCGTCGTGCGAGGCTGACACTCAGTCCCCAGACTCACTCTGTGAGCGGCCTCGATCCCGCGACTGGCATATCCTTCCGCCACCACCCGAGTGTTAGCCCGACCAATCATTCAGAAGGCTCCTCATGGTTCGGTGGCGGAGATCGTGCCGGCTTGAGGTTGATGTGAGATTAACTTATTTCTGTCTCTTCGCGGTTGTCTGACAGGCACTCTTGTTCAGATCCTGGGCTCCCTCGATCCATATTACCCGGCACGATTCTAATATATATGTATGCGGGCAGCGCAATGGTACGTCATCTCCAAGCCGACATCGTTATATCCTGTTTCTTACCCACCGTGCATAGGTCATAGTAGTCGCTGTATAAATAATGACCGGGAGCCGGTAAAAGATAATTACTGCAGGTGCATTCAGTTGCACCTGGACCGGCAGGGTGCGAGTGGGTGGTACGCCCCCTTTGCGGGAGGGTATTTTGTGCAGGTCAGTCCTTCACTATTTTCCTTCTCTTCTGAGACTTATTCTATTTTAGCTCGTAACAGTCGCATTTTGGGGGAGGGGGCGCTCCATCCCCCTCCCATATCTTCCTCACGCCTGTCCTCCTCTTCCTTCCCGCTACTGGTAGTTAACTCTAGTCTCTGATGTAACCGTTCAATAACGTGTGTAGTAATATCAAATATCTGAGTCTATGATTATGAAAAATCGCAGTGCTAACCCTTAGTGTGCGTGAAGCTGGATTATTAAAAAAATTGTGCAATTGCATAACCGCATCGTCCGGAAATTGCGCGAAGTAATTAGCATATAGAGGGAAAAGGGCAAAGTTGTTGTGGCCGCCTGGCGAAATGGTATCGCGTCTGACTACGAATCAGGAGATTGCAGGTTCGAGACCTGCGGTGGTCATATAAAATGGCTATTGAATTGTTTTTGGAAGTTTTACAAATTTTTGAATGTTTAAGTCTGATACTCTAGATTGCTTTTCCCCTCTGTAGTTATCAGTACGTATATTGTACGTAGGCTTTATGAGAGGTCTGACGATGGGGGTTGGGATCGGATCTGGAGACCTGGAGACCTGGAGGCTGGGAGGCCATACTCAGAATGCCAGGCCGCCCTGCGTGGATCGCGAAGTCGAACACTACCGTGCAGGGACTGAAAAGGACGGGCCTCAGGCTGCGGTACGATTTTCGGGAAGATGTCCGGTGTCTGGGGGTAGGAAGGGGTTACTAGAATTTGTTTTTGTGATTGCATTGTAAAAATATTGTAGACGCGAAGTTCGCTACACCCGGTCATCATCTAGAAGGCCTACAATTTACAAAAGGCTAACACCTCCCTCTGCGGACTGAAAAGGACTCGCTAGAAGGCAGTTGACAGAAGCTTAGTCACTGGTATCCAGCCAATATAAAGTGCTGCACCCTAGGCCTGGTCTGATCCTCAACAGACGGCGTCATCGACGTCAGACTCGAATACGCAAATACTACAAAACAACATGTCAGCCCAGTATCCAAACGGCTATATAATCCTCTCCAAAGGCTTTTAGAATCCAGAGACCTCTCTCCCTCCTTCCATCACCACCTCACACTACATCCTTTGCGAGAACTCTACCGCAACACTTCATCGGTGTGAGGCTGCTTCGTCATCTGGTCGGCGCCTCTGCGGTCGAGTGGGTGTTGGTCTTGTGTGCCAGTTCGAGGCCATTGTATGTCCTGTCCATTCATCCTCTTCCCTCGTCGTGTGTAACTGACACTCTATCTCCGGACTCATTTCCTGAGTGGCCTCGATCCCGCGACTGGCATATCCTTCCGCCACCGCCCCGAGTGCTAGCCCGACCAATCATCCAGAAGGCTCCTCATGTTCGGTGGCGGAGATCGTGCCGGCTCGAGGTTATGTGAGATTAACTTATTTCTGTCTCTTCGCAGTTGGCTTACAGATACTATTGCTCAGATCCTGGGCTCCCTCGACCCATATTATCCGGCACGATTCTAATTTATATGCGGGCAGCGCAATGGTACGTCATTTCCGAACTACTATCGTTATATGCTGTTTCTTACCTGCCGCGCATAGGTCATAGTAGTCGCTGTATCAACAATGACCGGGAGCCGGTAAAAAATAATCACTGCAGGCGCATTGCGTCTGGACCGGCAGGGGGCGAGTGGGTGGGACGCCCCCCTTGAGGGAGGGTATTCAGTGCCGGTCAGTCCTTCCCTGCTTGTCTTCTTTTCTGAGACTTATTTCTTCAGTCTGTAGCAGTATTACTTTGGGGGGGGAGGGCGCCCTGACCCTCCTCCCCTCCCCTTCCCTTCCGTCCTTGGGTATTATATGATACATCTAGTGAGTAGCTAAATTGTACTTGTATCCTAAAATTCAGTGCTAGTCTGAGTGACTAAGTGAGAATCGAAATGGACATTCGCACTGAATCACGTCGATATAATTAGGTATAACATCTCGCATAACATTACGCCATATTCTGGCAAGCACAGATTAGCTTTAAGGTATTGCATGACGTTTGCACTTAAGCAGGGCGAGGGAAATTTACATTACCCCTGATAAGGTTTTAATCTGGCTGGCCACTAATACCAGTCGCCAGGCTTTCAGTCCCAGATTCCGCCACTAATATTGAACAAGGTTCAGTGATTCCGTTTTTCCTTTCGATATTATTCCATTGCTGTGTTTCCTGCTGTGCCTCAAATTTGTGGGCTAAGTGCAGCCCCTGCCCTGATACCCCTAATGTGGCGGTGTTAGGGTTTCGAAAGTGAAAGTGATTTACATCATATACAAGGGGATTTACATTTGGCTTTTGGCTTTTGGATCTACGGACACACAACTAGAGTAGGGTGGAGTTCAGGGTCGGGGTCCGTGTGCGCGGAGTTGGTGAAGAGTGATGACCCTGTGGCAGTTTGATACTGTATATCTACTAGTAGTGAACTTCGCAATTCCCCCTGGTACGTACAGAGATCTGGAGAGTAACCGCGGACGAGAGCGCGATTGAAACATAGGTTCGTGTATGCGCGCGACGCGCTCGTACGCATGGAGAATGAATCGCGGCCCAAAGCACACGGATGCTTACTGTGGACTGTGGATAGCAGCGGACAAGGCTTGAAACGGACCTTCATTTGTAACAGATGGCTCCCGTTTCGTTTCGCTGTCTCGAGGGAGCACCTGCATCAAAGCGAACCGACACAACCAGCGCCCGTTCCATGAGTACAACCGTACCGAACTCGAGTCCGAGTTTAGTTTGAAATGTCATTCGAGTTCGGGTGGTATCGTAAAAAATTAACATGTTCCGTACACTTACATGCATAAACGGAAAGAAAAAAGGGAAAACCAAACCCCCGGGTGCTCTAAAACGACCTCAGCGAGATCTGGGGCTTAGCCGCCGACTGCCCCGCAGACGGCGCTCCCGCCCCCAGCGCCTGGCGCACCGAGACCTCCAGCAGCTCCTTCGCGTCCTGCTCCATCTTCGCCGTCGCCTCTTTGAAGGCGATCGGCGACGTCGTGGCCATCTGCAGCAGCTGCGCCACCGCGAGCGCATGCACCGACGACGGGGCCGACTTCGATGGGTCGAGTAGGAGGGCGAGCGTCGGGAGGAGTACGCCGAGGGTGCGCGCTCCTAGAATCGAGTCGGAACGTTAGTGAGACCCCCCGAGCTGCTTGATTTAGAATTGTGGCTTACGGAATTTTTCAGGTGTGGATATGAAAAACGCAGAGAACGCTTTCAATATTTCGTCAATCCCTTTGACGTGTGCTTCCTGGGAGGGAGGGTCGTCTGCATAAGCAGCGACGGATGCGACATATTCGATCAGCCCGGGCAATAAGAGTTTCATGCAATGGTTCAGCATCGCATTGCCAGAGGCGCCAGCGAGGATTATCGTCTTCGCGCAGTGCGCTGCAGTCAAAGAAACCTTCACCAATTGTCAAAACGTTGGAACACCAAAGAAATAAAAACAGGTAGTTTCACAGACCTCCTTCTCCAGTAGTTTCTGGGAGATAAGCAAGCAACAATAATCCAGCGCAACTTCGCTGAATCCAACATATGGCGGAACGACCGAGAGTATCAAAACTGCGGCGAGGAGGTTATTTGTCACCTTCATTGTCGACAACGCACCCTGACGGCCCCTAAAATACAAGTCAACAAGAGGAATCTGCCAATGACCTTGGCCCGTACCTCATCTCGTCTATATTGACAAGGCAGACCGAAAACAGCCCGTGCACAAGTTTGCCGTATTGAGCGACCGCGGCAGTTTGAGCCGCCTTTGGCGGTTCGTCTAAAATAGCCTTCAAGGATTGCAACGTCGGTCCCGCCATATCCAACTCAGACTTTTCCTCCCGCAGAAGCTCTATCAAGTTGATAACTTATTAGCCGCCCTACTGTAGAGCACGCGGACCGCCTACCGGCATATATTGTGATCGCAACAGCCCGTTTGTCCTCCTTCAAGCTTGGTGCAAATGCCTCGCTGACAGCGGAGAACGCAGCGAACGCAGCACGAATAAGCCCAATGCGGTCTGCCGGCGAGTCGACTCCGACTAGGTCAAAACGATGAGTATATCATGTATGCATAGCCGCGCCGCGAGAAATAAAGACCTACAGGTACGAATCCCCCCTGGTCCCGAGATCGAGTTCCGAAGGATATAGGCACAGATGCGGAAGCAGTGTGTCAACGGAGAATCCGGAAGGACGGAACTGCCTGTCTGCCCGTTACTGTGTGGAATAGTGTTAGTGGGGTCCAAAAAAATGCAGAGTATCAAACCCACGATTCTGAACCACGCGAAAGGTTCTGCTTCTGCGAAGTCGCAAATATAGCTATGGCTTCTACGAGATGGACTTGAACGGCTGCCGACTCCGTCATGCTCATACGATAGCAGAGACCAGTAAACTCGGAAAAGATCGTGGGTTCGAGCAATGCCTTCCCGGAGTACTCCGGCCTAACAAGGCCTTTGAGGGCTTCCAGGGCGATGATGGCATTCTGTCGCAGCTTTGGGGATGAAGTCGCGTCGGCCGAGGATGACGCAAGAGCCTCGTATACTAGACCAAAAATGGCGAAGAACAAGGCTGACGGCTCTTCGCGGTTGGCCATGCCTTGTACTGAGGACGGAGAACCTTCGCCGTCTACCGATTCCAGACCGTCCATTGCAGCAAGGACGCAAGTATCACCCAACTTCATCGCGGTCGCAATCGCGTGAAGAATAACTATCCACGAAGTCTCATAGTACTGCAAGGACCAATCAGATCGCCAAATATTGCGATGCCAAAACGACTTACGGGGAGCAGTACTTCCCTTCCGAGGCTAGCATAAGGTGCATCAATCGTAGCTGAGCCACTATCTTGGAACACTTCGGAGTCGCCCTTGATGCTAGCATAATCACGAAGCGATGCGACCCATAAAGCTCCTAAGGTCTGGCGATAAGGGCTTACAACATCCTTCAAATAAGCCTGATGAGAACTGGCGACTTCCAGCTCTGCCCAGGCGGCCAAGGTGGATATTCGCAACATCACAGATGCGTTTGGGCTTAGTTCACCCGCATTTCCAAGCAAGAGCATCCCCGATTCTGTAAGAACTGCTTTCAGTATGATAGCGGGTAATGTCCCCGTACCACGTACCTTTCGACTGCTCTAATGCCGATGTCAGAAGCTTGAGTATTCGACCCATTCTTCCGACGTCCCTTACAATACCGCTGCCGACAAAGACAGCACAGACTTGTACTGCGGAAGAAAGAATCTCGGGGGTAGAATCAGAAGAAAATGCGGGAGTCAGCGCAGCGGTGATTGGTGCTTGATATTGCTCCAAAAGCAGCGAATCCTCGTAATCAGCGTCTGGCGATTTTGCGAAGACCTGTAAGTTAAAACCCAGTTTACGCCACAATATCCATGAAAAGATCATGCATCACCGACCTCTATGACGTCTCTGAGAACGACCAGACCCTCCAAACGAATTTCGGTAACGTACGCAGCTGACGCCGTAAACGCCATCTTGATCAGGTCAGGCACCCGAGACACAAGAAGTGCCGATTGATTCAACCCCTGGCTTCGTGCATAGGCAATATTCAAGTGTTCAGGTCTCCCCGAGCTAGCAACGATCTGACATGTGCTATGCAGACAGCGCAAGGCAAACAATTGCGTACGCCAGCGTGAAGTCAGATTTCCTTGTGCACCGCCAGTCTGATCCTGGCCCATCCCGAAGCTCAGCGACTGACCCTCATCATCAGCGAGTGCCGCGCTCTTCGAAGTCTGGCTCGAGGCCTGCTGCGACGCCGTCGTGCGCGACATGATGCGCTGGCAAAGGTCAATCCACGCTGACGGGTTGTACGTCACCGTCTGCTCGAGCCACGCCGAGATGACATTACGGACGCCGTCGATAGATGGGTCCCTGTCGAGCATGCCGAACAGCTCCTCGACGAGCTTGTCGCCGCCGAGCTTCGACATCGCCAAAGCATCGCGCTGCACGAGCTGGTATAGCGCGTTTATCGCGGCCAACTTGAGGGGCCGGCGGGGCGACGCCAGGTGCGCGCGTAGCTGATCGACCAGGTCAGAGATATTGACGTGGTCGGGCACGAACATCAGGAGGTGCTGGATGCATTTAATCGCCTCTACGCAGATGCCTTCGTCGGGCTCTGTGGCGAACTCGTGCACAATGCTCAGGATTAGGTTGCGCGTCCGCGCAGACTCCTGCATATCTGGGCCGAGGACTGCGATGATGGCGTCTATCAGCTGGCAGACCACTTGGTATACCGGATACATTCCCTTGAGGTTTGCGTTCGGGATAGTACCGCCATCGGGGTCGTGCGATTCAAGTGAATAAAGCTTGAACAACATTCCCAAGGTGCTCGAAACGAAGGGTGCATACGCAAGACTCGCAGCGTTAACAACTTGCGACAGGGCGCTGAGTGCCCAAAAGTAGACAACAGGGTGGGGATCATTACTGAGTGACATCAGCACGTTAATTGTGGTTTTAAGGAGCGGTCCGGCCGCCAGACCTCCGACGTGGGTGTAGATTGAACCAAAGGCTAAAGCACAGCCCGCTCTCGCGTACGGGTCGCGGTTGTTCACAACTTGGTCAACAAGCGTCTTGACTTGAGACGTGAGGAAGTTCGTGCCAGAAAGGCTAGCCAAACGACCCAGAGCCTCGCTCGCCGCCAGACGGAGGACAGGATCCCCATTTATCAGCGAATCCTTTTCTCACAGTCAGCTTTCGGCATTGAGGGAACATCGGAATTAACACACCTTCAAAAACGGTGACAGCATACCAGATATCTGCGAACTACCAAAAGTCTCGCGACATTGACGAGAATACGACGTCGTAGCAATCCGCAGAGCGAGCGCAATGGCGACCGTCGAGTTCACAAGCACAGCCGCCTTACGACCGGAATTATTCTCCAACTTCGCCGAGCGGGTCGACTCAAGGACCTCAGTGACAACGCGCGCGCAGGAATGGGTTTCCTGCAGTGGAAGAAGCGTGGAGAACAGCTCGATTGCAGCGTCGATGACAGACGTCGCAGATGGCGGAGGCTCAGGCCACGTTATTTCGTTGTTGGACGAGTGTGCCTCACATAGTAACAAAGGATCGTGTTCGCAAGAGCCCAGGACCGGTTGGCTGATCTATTACAACGCATAAACGTCAGTAGAGAGAGATCGTCGCTAAAATTAGCTCTTACCAGGTCATCAATTTTCGCCTCTATAGAATCCCTATTGAGCCGATCCCTCCACCCCTGCAGGTCCCCGACGTTCGCAGACGGGTCTCTCTCCTGCTCCGTAATGAGGGTCGTCACCCCATACGCATATCCATCCGTAGTAAGCCAAAGAGAAGAGAAGTTGCTCGCCGACGCAATAGCGGCTTGCAGCGCAGAGCCCACATACCCCTCGGCGCTCGCAAACAGCGCAGTGGTTGACTGGAGGAGCGTCATCTGCATTGAGTCTGTCAGACTCGAAAAGCCCAACGCCGTAAAGCACTGGTACACCCGCCGGCGAAGCAGAGTCTCATGCGACGATGCCGACGAATTGTCCGCGCCAGGCGCCACAGTCCCGCCCGTCTGTGCATTCCGCGTACCAGGCCCATCCTGACCCGGTTGCGCCGTGACATACGCATTCGCAAACGCAAGCGCGTTCCCGAGAAGCGATGCAACACGCCGCGCGACGTCGAGCGTGACGAGCGCGGGTGCGTTGTTGCGGAGGAACCCGCGGACAGCGCCAAGCGCGCACGCGCGCACATGAAGGAGGAATACCCACTCCGCCACGCTGCGCGTGCCGTTCGGGGCAGTGTCCTTAGTCGTCGGCCTCGGGAGGGCATTCCGCCAGAGAACGAGCAATTGCGGAAGATGGGCGCGTACGAAGTTCGGACCCAGGGACATGAGCGCCGCAATCGCCGTCCAAGCAACCTCGATCTCGACTGTCGCGACGTGCATTTCGTGTTCGCCTGCCCGCCGAAGGAGCTGCGTCGCAGTGTCGAACACCTTTGCGCTCAGATCTGCCGAGACGTAAAGAGGCCGATCTGGGATGACCGCAAAAAGGGCGGCTAGGCCATATGCATGGCCGATGGCACGTTCTGCGATGTTAGAGGGCGCAGCGGGTATTGAAAGAGATGTCATGTCGCGCTGCACGAGTTCGAGTACGCTCAGGACAATTTTGGGAATCCGCAGAGGTGTGGAGTAGCAGAAACTGCGCAGCGCCCACGCGGCACTGACACGAGTGCTGTGGCTCGGGTGTCCGAGTAGAGTTATGAGAGGCTCTGCCAGAGCATCCTGCACAGGCGGAGGTGCGCTGCCCAACTGATGTACAAGACTCGCGACCTCCTTAAGTGCAATAACGAGGACCGAAGAGTCGGGCGCAACTTGCCCAGGCATCAGCGCCGGCCATTTCTTAAGATAACTCTTCGACAGCTCCTGAATCGCACTGATCTGGCCCTGCTCGCTGAGGAGACGCATACTGATGAGGTCGCGGAGGACGATGCCGACGAGTTTTCGTATAAGCAAGACTTCATGCCGCGACTTCGAGGCACGCGGCGCGCACACGATCTCAGTGAAGAAATGGCTGGCGATCGTCGCGTGGTTCAGCTCCACGAAGCTCGTCCCGAGAGTAGTAATCAGAGTCGTGTAAAAGTCGAAAAGACCGATACGAGTTTTCCGCGACGTATTGGGCTTGTTGAATTGGGTGGAGAGCTGACACAACATCTCTGCAGGTGACAAGATCGGCTTGACGGCCTCCGTCGCGAGCGCGCTTGGAGAGACCATATCGGTGTCTGCATCCTCGTTGTTCTGCCCTTTCTTCCCCTTCTTCGACGTGTCTACCGGAGGAACAGTGCGAGGGGTCTGAGTAGAAGCGAGCATGTGCCCAACTAGCCTGGCGAGCGATCTCCGCGTCTCCTGGTCAGCACCCTCTAAACTTTTAGTACAAGTAACAACGATCGATTCGACATCGGCTACGGAGCGCGAACCATCTCCGGGAGGGTACAACACAAGTAAGATCTATAAGATAGGTCAGAAAAGCAAACTCAAGCTGTGCTAAATGAATGGACTCGCGTCTGCCGCGGCCCGCTGGACGGGGAGCGACTTGTCCGCCAGGGCTTGCTTCGACTGTTTCAGAATATCTTTCATGACGGAGTCTGTGACAGCCTTTCCGGCGGTAACGAGAGACTTCCTCAGCGCCACCAGAGCATGTACTCGCAGCAGGACAGACTGAAGACATAAGCGAATAATAAGATAAATGACAAAGACCAACACATACATTCGAAGAAGATCGAAGAGTCTTCAGGGAAGTGATCACAATTTCGGCCATGAACGACATAACCTGCGCGCCCACCGCCGCCATAAGCTCGCCGATGCAGTAGAACGCAGCTCTAAAAACCGTATCAACCAAAGATAACTGATAATTTCAGAACAACCCCACCGACGTACACTTTCCTAAAATCCACATCGCTCGTCTTCGTATTCATATCCCCAATCACCTTAACCAACGCCTGCAGGGTATCAAACAGCGTCCTCGTCTCTCCACGGGTGTACATGAGCACTAAACACCTCGCCACGATATTTCTGAACGGGCGACCGGGACTCGGGTACGGCGCCTCGCCCGCAATGACCTTTAGCAGCTTCGTCTCGTAGATCGCCTGCGACGTCTTGAGCGTCCCCGACTTCCCGCCCATCAAGTCCTTCTCGGTGTCCGTGAGCCATTGCAGAAGGTATATCTCGCCCTCCTCGCCCGATAGCTTCGACTAAACGACCGATGGCGTCAGGACGGCGCCGAGCGACAAAAACAGCACCGCAAACGCACCTCGTCAATGTCTCCTGCATCACTTGAGCTCATCGTCTATAGCATAAGCGCGTTGTTTTCGCGCATTCAAGTCAGGGTGGTCACTGGTCACTAGTTGGTGCCCGAATTACAGCTTCAGCTCTTTAAGACCAAGTCACTGCGACTCGGATTCGAACTCGGATTCGCGCCCACGGGGAGAATTGCGCGGCCGCTTGCCCGCTCGCACGTGATCTTCGCGGAATATCATTAAAAGTTGCAGTCAATTCACTGGTCATTGAGACACCAGAGCCAGGCAAGCTAATTCTCACAGTTTTGGGTGCAGCTGTTGGATTATTGAGCTGTCGGGTGCGAGCAGACGACAATAACGAATTCGTATACCAATACACGAGGCCGTACGGTACGTGTATATATATGCTACCAAAGATATAAACTCTGACACACCAATCGACCACATCAAGCTCGCATATTGAATGTGAAATGATATATATGTTCAGCCAGGAGTTGGCCGTCACTACATAAATTTTGGGAGGAAAGTGAGAATAGAAAAATCTGGTGAGATATTTAGCCTGCACCACTCAATGGGGTAGGGTTTTCCCACGATTTGTCCCTTTTGACTGTGATGTTTTGTAATAAGGACTGAACGTCCATTTTCCGAACAATTCTTGGGCAATCCCTCATCCGAGTCGTGACTGTGAAGATTTTACAGCTAATTCTGCTTCTTTTTTCTCGTCCAGTTTGTGTTCAAAGGAGCTGTTTTATCTTCTTCCGAGATAGACGTATACACTTAGCTGCAGACTTCAAAAATAATGAGCCTCGGAAAGCGGGACCTTGATCCCACCCGCTCCTTACTAAGTAACGAAGACTTTTACAGAATGGTTCGGAGATGTAGACGGGTGCCCGCCTCTCCGACGAGGAAGGAACCCGGGAGCGAACACCAGGGGCAACAACTCTGCGAAGAGGGGGACAAAAAGGGGTGAGTTAGGATCAAACTTTCCACGGCGCGTTGAAACTTGAAAGCGGTTTCGGCGCCGGCGCATGCGGTGCGCCTTTGCAAATTCATATGCGTACGTCCACATACAGTACAAAAATAACTTGTTCCTGGTGCACACATCTTCTTATCAACCAAATTGGAGATCATGTCCTCTCAGGTCCCTCATCACGACCCACTGATGAGTCCGAAGCGGGCGTTGGCATACAGTTTTCCCAACGAGTCCCCACAACCAAGAATCCACGCGGGAGCAAAGCTAGTAGCTTGTCTCTTCTCGTGGACGGTCTCTCACGCTCACTGCATCAGCAGTCCCCCGACATCTCACGTAAAACCCTTTTTCAAGAGGATGTAGGTGCGCGTTGCCTTCCCAAATGTTCGCCGCCCACACCTTTTCCCCACCGCCATGGACTTCGAGCGTCGGCGCAGGGTCGTGTGCCAGATCGACTTTAACAAGCCCAGGCTATTAATATCCTCAACAGCCAACATCGTGGTCATGTCTTCACGCTTGGAAGCGTGAGTCCCGGCACACGTACACCACGCGCTATTCCTCGTGCAATAGTCTGGGGACAGGATATGTATTTTTGACTGGTTAGCGCGAGAAGCCATGTATGAGCTCTGCGGCGATTGACTAAGGGTGCCCAGGTATCCGCGCACACTCGTCTCGGCGTGGGACGCCAACTGCATCGCTGTTCCTGGATACCCATCCGGCCACAAAATCCAATACTACATACAAATCGAGAGGGCATAGATCATCGCACTCGCATTGGCGGGATGCCAGCCACCACCTACTAGTTCCGCCCGCTTTGGTTATAGTGCGGACTTATTTTGTCCCTCTTGGCGGGTGGTGCAGGCTTCGGGGGACCTAGTGCTGTTACTTCGGGGACTGAATGGCTGACCACGAGGCGGGGGAGAAAGTGCGCCCGCGCCTGGCACCGCAGAGGCACGCCCTCCATCGGTCTGCCTCGTGCCGTGGGCGGGCGCGTTATGGCGCTGTGCTTCTCCTACGGCTTTCCCATGCATACATTCATGCTCACTGTCCTATTTCAAGCGTTGGAAGCCTCTAATTTGAGCTGGCCCCCGGGACGTCTGTCGGTGCATGGAGTAAAACGTAGTGCGTTAACCATCCCCGGACCAGCCGGACCAGCCGCCCTTCAAAAGGAACGTCGCGCCCGATTGGCGCGTCTCCCGCGCGACCACCATAGAACGATATGATGACCTTAGGTTCTGGAATATTGGCTCTTGCGTTTTTATTTGTCTATACCTGCGGTGTATTACCCGGGGGAGTGCCTCACTTGCACATTTGTGTGTTCAAATCTTGCTGGGGTGGAAGTTCAAAATGTACAGAGCAATGCTCAGCCACAATCGCTGCGATAGTTTTTTTTTGTTTCTTTAGCGGGCTCCAGAAAACAAACACCAAAGCTCCCTACTCATCTCCACAAATACTCTGGGGCATGTCTGGGCCGGTTAATGGTAAAATTCCTGCACGGCATCACAACAATCTACTAATGCACGCTATGCATGAAATAGAATAAGCCCAAAGGGGCTACAGACACGTGTGCAATGGTGCACACTGTGTGGCTCAATCTCGCTAAGCACTTGCGGTACACTGTATGGCTGCGGCTCCGGGATCTACCGCTTTTCTTAATAATGTCTGCTTTCATCCCTTGCGCGCCAGAATAAATCTTGAAACGAACTCAACTGGGACCGGGCGAGGGCGGGAAGGACAGGCACTGACAAGGGTACAGTATATCAAGAGACTAAACCCGAGTCGGAGGCGCCCGCCGTGCGCGTGCCAACGTGTGGCTCAAACGTTTTCGATCCCAAGCTTAACGCCCCGGTGTGCCGGTGATGGGGTGGGCCGTCATCGTAATGTCCCCCGGAGAGACCTGCGTAGCGGATGGTTTTGAGTTGGGAGTCTTCGTGTTAGTGCGCGCGGGGATAATTTCAGCGTAATGAGCTGGGCTCTTGGCCTCCAGTGTCGAGGTTTGGAACACTCGGTTCTCAGAACTCGAATCCCAGGTCTCAGGTCTCAGGTCTCTGTTCTCTGGTCTCTGGTCTCTGGTCTTGAGTCAAAAGTCACTAGTCCAAGGCACCACACAAAGAAAGAAAGAAAAACTTGACACTCGATCAACGGCCGCCGCTCGGAGTCTGCGCTTCCACTGCGGGAATCGGTATCTAAGAAAAGATGGAGGGGGCAGGAGAAGTTAGAATTCAGAAATTCAGAAGCCCCCATCAACGATTCCGATTCCGATTCCGTGCCGCGCCGCGTGTAGTGTACTAGTGGCGCTGATAGCGTATAGTAATATAGTACATACAGTATGCCTTTACGACATCGGCGGCTGGCCTGAGCTTTAGGCTTAGGCTTGGGCTATACAGCGGGGAGATGGGGGTTCCATTTCGTACACGAATATATGATTATATAGAAGAGAAGAATGGAGGACCGGTATCGGCGTCAGCACGGGGGCGGGGGCGCCAGATGCGCGGGGGTGGGGGTTCCTCGGCCGCCCCTCCCCAGACGGGCTTGATATGTACCGTTTCAGTGACCGGCGGGCGCCTAAGCAATGGTTGGCCTCCGCGGCACTGAGCGCAGTGACCAATCTAGCTCGGACAAATCTTAACCTGGGTGATAGTTTTGATTATTGGTACCGCTGGGCATTCCCAGCAGCGGCGAACGAACCCTCTGGCAACGCACGTATAGTATGCATGTTGCACGCACGGCCGCGGCGCATACTACTGTATTCCTCCCGCCTGAAAGATTGCACCGATTAAAATCAGAGCGAGCGCCTACCGTACAAAGATCCGAGTCGATGTCGCCACCAAAAATGAAGAAGCCCCAGAAAATAAGAAAAACAATCCCAGACGGGGTAGTGATCGCCCCGGGGTTCGGACCCCTACTTCAAATCAAATCATGGGTAGAGGCTTAGAGCGGCAGCAGAGGCGTGAGGGGATACCAACAAAAAGAAAGAAAAAAACATCGATTGCATTGGTTCAGGGGTGGCTTTTATGCATCATCATTACTTACTTACTGTAAGTACAAGCGGTCCTGCACTTCAAACCCGTTCGGACATCCGCAAATTTATTTAATCAAAACCGTAAGGGGGGGGCAGGCTCCTTCCGGACTCCTCCGAGCCCGTGCTCATGCTGTCTGGAGTCTGAGTCTGGACAGGCTGGCCGCTGGGCAGGCACAGGCGCGCACTCGGCGGACCAAGAGCGGAGAAAACACTAGCGCTGCAGTGACAACAGCGCGGGCGGAATGGAGACCTGGAGAGAGCGAGTGAGGACGAAGGCGGCGGCGAACGCTGTACTGTAGATCAATGGGGGGGGAGGGGGCGGGGCGGGGCACTCGATTATTCTTCATTGGCCAGCCATCCGCAGCGCCTGGATAATTCTAGTTACCGCCCGCACCCGCTCCGGAGTCCATACGTGCTATAGATAGGTCATGAGTAAGTAGGGCAGGCACCCGCACACAGCGCTTTCACGTCATTCCATTTCGTTTTTCCCCCAAAATTTTCAAATTCTTTTTGCAAATTCGTCTGCATCGTGATAGTTAATTAATAGTAAAATACGGGAGAGGCGCTCGTCACCCGGCGTCAGCCGTCAGCCACCCGGGCGCGAGAGGTATGACCATGCACGTGGACAGGAGGACAGCGCTGCGCTGCGCGCGCCAAGCGCGCCTCGGCTTCGGTCCTCGGTCCTCTAGGCGCTAAATTCTAATAATAGTAATAACGGTAGTGTCAGCCGTCCGACGCGCAGCGGCTTGCGGCTGCGGCTTTAACCCGAGGGACCAGGGGCGCTGGCGCCATGCCAGCTTTATCAGTCACGACTCGGACTAGCGCGGGCAGGCGACGATATGGCCAGACGACCGGACGGTATACGGCAGCCGCCCAGCTTGCTGCGCAGTGCCGCAGTGCGGACGAGTGCAAATACAGCTGCGTTGTTACGGATCGTGATCATGATCAGCTGAGTAGCCAGGTCCCTCCCCTGCCTGGCTCACGCCCTGTGCGTGCGTGCGTGCCGACGTCTGAGCCGCGGCCTTCCGTCGCGCGTCCCTCGTCACGGTTGCTTGGTCAGATTAAATCGCCAGAATACCAAATGCCAAATGCCGAATGTGAAAAGATAGGCCCGGGAAGGATGGAGGGCGTCTCCATGCTCACGCTCACGCTCCCCCTCCCCGATCGCGAAGGGCGCGGGGGAGGTATTAAATTTATGCTTTACGCATTTCACTTCTCTATTTCATTCTTTCATTTTCGTTTTTCGTTCTTCTTCGAAACGTCTCATTATTCATAGAAAAGTACTTACTCTCGAATTCGTCCACGCCCGCCGCGCCGGCGACCTGCAAACCACCCGTCGTCCACATCCACATCCACGGGTTTCGGGCATTCGGGGGCGATAAGCACAACAAACGCGCCCCCCCTCGGACTCGGATCTTTTCTGCTCCCTTTTTTTTTGCGGGCGGCGAACCCCGAGCGCGCGCGCGCGTACATGTATGTGTGTTTGCGATGCGCGTATCGGAACGGTGGCGGTGGTGATAACGGGAGGCGGTGGCGGGATGGACGCCCAGGCGCGCGCGTGCGGGTGGCGTGCCGCAGGTGATAAGACGCCCCCCTACACCTGCTGCAGCCGCCGTACAAACAAAGTACTTAAGTACAAGCGCAGGGGTAAAAGTACAAAGCGCAACTAGCGTGTACCGCGGCGTTGTCGTTGTCCGCGTCGCCTGGCGACCCCTCCGACGTGCGATCATGACGTCGCATCGCGCCACGGCTCACGGCTCACAGCTCACAGCGCTACGGCGCTACGGCCCACAAGCCAAAACGTTCGACATCCATCATGATATGCGTCGCAGTTGCGGGTTGCGGGTCGCGGCGCGCGCAGCCAGCCGGAAACACGCCACCCACCGAGCGGCACGGGGAGCGCCAGTGCCATCACCGTATGTACGTCCGGTGTTCCCGAATCCTGAATCCTGATCCTGCGCCGCGGCCGCGGCGAGGACGGGGCTGGGATCGGGTGGCTGGCTGGTTGATCATGATGAGTGATGGTGCGCGCTCGCGCGCGCCGAAGGGAGAGAAAGTGGTTAAGGCCTCGTTGTGATGGCCACAAGGGGAGACGACGACACAAAGACACAAATATCGAGAGAAGGAACCCCCATCGCTAAAGGAAAAAGAGGGGGGGAGCGTTCAGCGTTCAGCGTTCAGCATTCAGCATTCAATGGCGAGAAGCGCAGGCGCGCCGCTGGCCCGCAAGCGGCATACGACCGGATCGCACGCCAGCGAGCGCCTGCCGACGTCGGCGAAACTGAATATCCGTCTACGGCTGACTAATATCCGTTAACGCGCTCCGCCCCCCCGTCTGCGCCTGTCCAGTTGCGGTTGTCGGGTCGTACCGAGCGCCAGCGTCCTTTATGGGGAAGGAGCCGGGTTGTATGCTTCTGGCTTTCTTCGGCTTCCAAATTCCTTGACCTTGTGCCTGGTGGGGACCCCGGACGGTGCTTTGGTCGATAGCTTGGACCAATTGTATTGCGTTAATTTTGTATTGTATTACAGTGCTGACGGGGCCCGGCGCATCGTTAGAGTTGATGCGGGGGTGCGTACGCCGCCGGGGTACCGTAACGGCGGTACCGGGCCAGCGGTTCCCCCGCGCGCGGGCGGTGGGTCCTTTTTGTGGGTCTTTTTGCGTTTGCGTTTGCGTTTTTCTTTAAGACTTCGCGCCAGCCCTGAAGAGAGAGGCGCACGGGCGGCCAAAGACGCCGGCGCGCGCGCAATAGGGAAAAGGCACGCGCGCACCATGCTTTACTGAGCCCGTCCTTCTCCTTTGTTCTTCCTTCGTCTTCGTCTTTGTATTCGAGCGAAGCACGGGCAGCAGTGGCAGCGCTTCGCCGCAAGCGGACTGCGGACTGCGAACCGTGGCCCTGGACTGCACCATCACGCAGCACGCTCCTCACAGGCCGCAGCGGCCGCTTTGTTGTCAGTGCGCGCATGGTGGCACACTCGGTGCTTCGCCATTAGGTAAAAGCATGTTCGTGAGCGTGCTATTAGTTCAAGTTGTATTATCATAATCGTATGACCACCCTCTTCCAAAATTTTCATATCCTGCCTCTGCAGCACTATAAAAAATAAAAATCCAACCGATGCTTTTTCGTCTCTAGCAAGGTATAGATCTGTCTTCACATGCGCCTAAGTCTACATAAAATTCGGGTCTATCTTTATAAGCCCAATTAATATCTTGGAATGAAGGTGCCCCCCTCTTACAAATGTACTGTATTTTGACAATAGACTTTTTTTGTAAGAAGGGACGGCCACTTCTGTAAGAGAGGGGTCACACGATAGTAGGTTCGTACTGGCCCATGCACCGGTACTGGCAGTTGCTGACGATCGGGGCGCATATTCAAGTTTATGTACTTGTGTGACTCGGAGTACGTCCCTCTCTCTTCGGACTAGTACTACGCTGAATTGCTGACAATCGACAATCGACAATTGACAGTTGACAGTTCAGTCGATTAGCTTGTAATTCTAGTACTAATACAGACAGCATCCGTGGTACCAAAGACGCGTATATACAGTATCATGATGTAAGTACTTTGGCACCGTAAATCAAAGCACAAAGCAATAACGCTGGGTCCGCAGCCTGCCAGTGGAGTGTGGAGTTCGGAGTCCGGTTCTCTGACGCTTTCCTTCTATGTAGTAGGTGAAAAGAAAGAAAAAAAGATTCTTATTTGTGTTTCTTTCTAGTTTGTGCGTCGTGCTTCTCCTTTGTGCAGCTAAGATGCAGCTGTAAACTGCGGCTGCACGGCTGATCCCCAAGCTCAGCATTCCTCTCAAGCTCAAGCTTCTTCAAGATGCCGGCTCATCCCACCCTCGTTCACCGGGCCGGTCTGTTCGCTCTTAGCTCAGACTCTGTGTCTGAGTCTGATTCCGAGCCCGAGCCCGAGCGCCCGAGCTTGAATCTGAACACAGCTGAGCCCGCGCTGCCGCGGCACGTCGCATTTGCATTTGCATTAGTATTTGCATTAGTATTAGTATTTGCATTATTCGGACTCGATCCGAGTCTGGGAGCAGTACATATACTATGTAGTACCAGTGACAGTTTACGTTTGCGAGCCTGAGGTTTGTCAAATCGTCAGTACTTCTTACATACTATCCGATCGTATTCCTTCTCCTCTCTTACTATACACTGTACATTGTTCATCTTACATCTTACGGAGTCACATCCAAAAAAAAAACAAGAAAAAGATACTGCTGCTGCTCTCAAGGCCCAAGCACAAGCTCCAGAAGAATCCCTTTCAAGATTTCTTCCCCCCCCCCTCAAAAGAAAAGAAAAAAGGTCAGAAGTGTACATACAGTACTTTATGTATAGTAGCATCGCGTGAATCGGTATTTTTTTTTCGATGCTGCGTTCTGCGTGCTACGACAGCGGGATGTATGAGCGTACCATTAGTAGCTCTGGCGCAGGCGCACTGCGCGCGTTCAGGTTTCTTTTTTTTTCTTTGGGAAGGGCGGCGGGCGTGGAGAGTAGCGTATGTACGTATGTAGGTATGATTTATGAAACGATATACGAATACATACATATGTATGGTTCAAACCGAGCGACCGCATCCCTAGCTTCCACCTCTGACCCTTGGACCACTGGACCATTTCGGGGGGGGGGGGCGGAGGGAGAGAAAGGGGAGAGGGGAGTACGAGACGAAGACGAAGGCGAGACGCCAACGGCTATTTACACTTACACTTACACTTACAGCACAGTATTTAAGCACCTCTTAATCGTTAACCGTTAAAATCGTTAGTGTCGAGATGCGTGGACGTGGCTTATTACTTAGGCGCGATCGAAAGCCAAGTCCGCACTGTGAACTGTGACGGGGGGCAGCCGGACCTCCGGGTACCCGTGCATGTATGCGTGTGTGCGTGCATGTGCGTGTGTGTGTGCTACCCCACACCCCCACGTCCCCGCGCACGGGACGGACGGATGGACAAGACGCGAGGAAAAACGTGAGCGAAGATAGACACTTACCTTACCTTAGATTGCAGTAGAGTTCTTGGGATTTGGAGTACTACTGAGCTTTAGGTTCAAGCGTTCGCCCGTTCGCTGCGTGCACTGCGCACGGTGCACTGTGCAGTGTGTGGTGTATAGTGTAAGTGAAAGTGTGTAAGTATGTAAAAGTAAAAAGTAAATATTAATGCGAAGCGTAAATGTAGAAGCAAAATGCGAAATGCGAAATACGGTTCGCTGCCCTTACGTGCTCGGGCTCGGGCTTGGGCTTGGGCTTGGTATGTCTGTGCGTCCGTGCGTGTGCGGGGCTAAGCACGAGCTTGAGCACGAGCACGAGAACCTCCGGAGTCCGGATCAATTCGCGCGTCTTTCTTTTTTCTTTTGGGCACGTGCATGCGCGCGTGCGGACCGCTGCGGGGTTTGAGTTTAGGACACGGCGGGGTGGAGGGGGTAGACTGAATTGAGCTGGGTATGGTGCGGTGGTAGGTGCGGTGGTGCGGTGGTGTGATGGTGCGATGGTAGGATGGCGCGATGGTACTTACCTACCGTCGTACGGGCTGTGCCGAGTGCTGAGTGCCGGGTGTCGGGTGCCGGGTGCGGGCTGCGGCAGTGAGGAAACGAAACGAAACGAGGCGAGACGAGACGAGGAGAGGCGCGGATGATGGGAGGCGTCCGCCGCTGGAGTTTACAATATTGTCAAACGCCTGCGACGTACATTAGCCACTTGCAGTGGTCAGTCGTCACCATTCAAGTCGAGTGGGACGTCGCCACACGCACTAGGAATGCAGTGAATGCAGCCGTGGGCTGTGGTCCGTGCGTAGTGTATGCTTACTGTGAACCACCCACACTATCCCGCTGCGCGTGCCTGCGTGAGTACCAAGTGTGCCTATTTTTAAGAGGGTTAATATTAATAAATATTGATGGGCGGCGGGCGGGGAGGGAGTGTCGAAGCTCGGTGTCCTGGGTCCTGGGCTTGGGGGTCTTGGGTGCAGCCTGTGTACGGTGTGGTGTGCTGCGCGCAACCCAACTGCTCCCGCCGGATTACATGTATATATATAGTATGCACAGCGCGCGCGTGTCGTGCTGAGATCGGGAAACGGGAACGGGAAGCTGGACCCCGTCGCGGGCGCAGTTTAAACTTTTCGCCCGGCTGCCCGGCCGCTCTTAGTTTGTCCTAGTCGCCCTAGTCGCCCTAGTTCCCGGCGCGGCGCGGCGCGGTGCGCCTGCGTGTGACTGCGTGGGGGGGAGACGAGAAAGGAAAGAGAGGACGTCACGATGTGTACGGACATGGACGTGGATGGACATTCCCGGGTGCCCCCCATGCGCAGACGCACGCACTGCCTCACCCCGCCCGCGCGCGGGGTGGCGGATTGGTCATGATCAGGATCAGGAGGCCCGATGGGCCCCCGATAGGACTGAGGCGCGGGGGAGGCGAGGGTGCGGTGGAGGCGAGGCAGCGGGCTGGGCGCGGAACAGGACAGGGTCGCGGCGAGAAGAAAGAAGAGATGGAAGGGAAGGAAGGATCAGGGAACGGCGGCCGGGGAGGTGCTGCGCATGCGGTGCGAGGGCGCCTAATCTGGAGGAGGGGAGAGGGGGAGGGCTGTGGGCTGTGGGCGATGGGGCGATGGATGGGGATGGCCGCTGGCGTGGCGTGGCATGGCGTGGTGGGCTTCTGGCGTGCGCCGAATGCCCGGTGGGAGCGAGAGCGCCGCATCGGGAAACGGGGCAGCGGGAGAGGGGGGAGACTCGCCCTCGCCCTCGGGGCCGGCCACAGGCGCTGGCGCTCGCACTGGCCGGGGGCCCCGGGGAGGCGAGGCAAGGGGCGCTTCGCCCGGAGGTCCGCGCGCCCGCGGGCCGGGACGGCTGATGGGGGGGCGGCTTCGTGGGCGCAGCGCAGACCGCAGTGGCCCGGGGGCCTGTTGGGCCGATGCCCGGATACGGTATGCGGGCCCTGTCCGCGCGGTGCCGCGCCGTACGTCATTCGCCAGATGAGGAAGGAAGGTAGATGCGTTCGGCGCTGCGGCTGCCGCCCGCCGGCGGGCCACCGCGCGACTGGGCACCTCCCGCCAAATAGTCGCCCCCCTCCTCCCCTCCTAAGGCCCTTTGTTCCTCCTCCCCCCACTTTCTCCCCCTTCCCCTCCTCCCTGCTGCAACCCCCCTCTCCTCGCCGTCGACAACGACCGCCATGAGCGCTGCCCCAGTCTCCGCGCTCCCCGCAGCGCCCCCTTCTCTCCCCTCGCTGCCTCCCGCACGCACATCCGCATTCCCGGCGTCATCGATGACATCCTCGGCCAGCCCGCGCGCCCTCGCCGCCGCCAAACTATCCACCCCTGCGAGCTCGCCCCTCCGTCTGTCCAAGTCCCCGCCTGCCCCCCAGGCCGACAGCCATGACGTACGCATGCTCTCCAACTCCCCGAAGTTGCCCGACGCTGTCCGCTCCACTGCGGGCTCGTCCCCGGTACCGCCCGTCGCTGCAGGCCCCTCGCCCAAACAGCACGCCGCTGCCGCCACTTCCCCACCGCCCCTCTCCACAGCCTCGGCGTCGTCCGCGGCCACGACTGCGGGCCCCACTGCGTCCGGCGGCGAGACCCCCACACAGCTTGCGCTCCTCCTCGCCAACGCCCTCGCAGATGCAGACGCACTCCGCCGCGAGCTCAACAGCGCCCAGAAGCGGGCTTCGCGCGCTGAACGCCTCCTCGCGAGCATCCAAGGAGCATCCCCCGGGTCGCCAGGCGCCACTGCCACTAGCGCGGGCGCAGGTGTTGAGCCGACCAAGAAGGAGAGGTCCGAGAGGAATGGAATCGAGATGTCCGAGAACGCCGTAAAGGCCATCCTCAGCGCAGAGGCGCGCGCTGAGCGAGCGGAAAGGTAAGCCCTCGTCGCCCAGTCTACCCTGATACCAGCTTTTTTACGTTCGTAAACCCTCCTTCCCTTGACTACAGAACCCGCGAAGACCTTGTTCACCTACTCCACACCTTAACTGTAAACTTTACGGAGCTAGAGCGTTACGAAGCGGCGTGTGGCCTGCGCGCTGCCGATGCCCGGGCCGCTTTTGCGCGTACAGTTTCGTCTTTCGCCTCGGCGCATCCGCCTTCGGGTTCCCCGACACTCAGTGGGAGCTCGCCTCGTAGCGACGGGTTCAGGGATATCCTGAACTTACCTGCACTGCCTGCGCCCATGGGCGCACCCACCTCAGCGATGGGGGCCTCATCACTGCAACTTTCGGGCCCTGGCGCTCACCCGTCTTCTGCGTCACGCTATTCGCGTGCGCTTCCTGCGAACGGCCAGCACTCGCACGTTTTCGGTGCGACGTCCTCTGGTCACTACCGTCAGAACTCTGCGCACACGAGCGCATTCCATTCCCTGCCGCTCCCCCCGCCGCCGACAGCCTCTGGGCTCTCCGCGGCCGGAAGCAGCTTGCACGCTGGCGCGAGCGCGACTATTCCTGCAAAGAGGGTGCACCGCAGCAGGAGCGGCAGAGGCGATGAACTGAATGGTGAATGGGAGGACCAGAAGAGGAGACGAGTTGGAGGATGGGAGATGGACGTCGACTCTGTGTGTTATTTCAGCTTAATATTGGCCTTGGTATAGGCGGCTGACAGTTCTGCTTTGCTTCTGCAGCAGGCGCTCTCTTCGCCCCATCCGCAGGTCTCCCCGCCCTACACACACGCACACCAGCCACTTTCCTCCCACCCCACTCACCATTCTCAGGTAGGCGTGCCACACTCTTACGAGCGTTCGTTGCCCACGCCTACTCATCACCAGCAACCACCTTCGCAAGCTCTAAGCTTCGGCGCTAGCTCGCGCGAAGGCTATGCGCCGACGAACGCACAAGCTATTTATATGCGCGATTCGGCACCCTCGGTGGTGTCTGGCCCCGCTGGTGGGGTCGCTGCACCTATCTTAACTGGAAAGTACGAGTCTCGACACGGAGGTGCCGCACGCTACGATGAACGTGAAAGTATGACGAGAGAAGCGATGGGCCGGGACTTTGGACGCGTTGATGCTCGCGAGCTTGTGCGCGATGCAAAGGAGCGGGAACGTCGTGGCCGCGAGTATCTTGATGCTTATCCGTCTCACCACGCACATTCGGCTTCGCGCTCGCACCACGCGTCGCGCACGCGTCATGCGGGTGCAGGAGGCCAGGATGGATCGGGCAGGCGGCGTAGCCTGAGTCGAAGCTCTGCTGGCAGCTGGAGCATCGATGAAATGCTCCTCGAGACGGCTACTGATAGAGAGCGAGAGCGGGACGGTGGAAGGAGGAGGGACGACGGTAAGCTTTCTTTCCCCCCCCTAAGGAGGATTGTATTTGACGAGTGGTGTTCGTTTGTATAGGTCGTCCCTCGCCTGTGGGCCCGCATCGCGAGCCGCCGACTGTGTCACAGTACCAGACGCCTGTATTCGCGACG
>JAKOPK010000296.1:0-33988 GCA_024195185.1 Coniferiporia weirii
CAGTGCTGCTCAGACTGAGATCCACGAGCGATTTTTGAGAGTCAGCGGAGGTCCGGGCTCGAAACAGGAGCAGGAGAGGCCAAGCATATTCTCTCGCTTCGGCCTTCTGCACCTTTTACCAGCCGTCTCGCTGCCTCCTCCATCTGGCGCATCGTCTCCTCTGGGACCTCGGCCTCGGTCTCGCGCGCAGAAAGGCTGTCGATAAAGGCGACGGCGGTCTACTTGATGCTGACGGACTGCGAAGCCGAACTGCGGCGGAGAGGAAGGGCCCAAGGGAATAGAGATGGGGCTCGCCAGTGAAGACTTAGATGATGATTTGCGAGGTACTTCTGCGCGATGATGGCCTTACAATTGACGACCCGCTCGAGGATGGATGGGACGATGGGTTGGTGTGTGCCGAGGACGACGCCGTTGAGCGCGCTGGGCCGTGGGAGGTTCGTCCCAATGAGGATGCGCATATCACGCAATAGCTCCTGGGCCGGACCCAGAGCCTGCTCATGTCGATGAAGCTAATGAGGCTTCTGACTGGGGCTGTGAGCGGAAATGCGGACAGTGAGAGAAGAGGGCGCAGCGGAGAGACTCGGATACGTACCCTTTGTCATCGTCCACGGTGAAGCTGTACAGGGTCAGTCCACTCAGATAGCGGCGGAGGAAAAGGCGGCGGGTGGGGCGCTGCACGTCGCGATGTCGTTCATAGTTTTTTTGACGGGTGCGCCGGGGATCGACATGCAGAACGGCGCCGACGGTGATCACGAGGTAGAGGCCGAGCGGTATATCGACGAGATGGCATTTGCGAAGGCCGAGGGGTGTTGAGCATGGCCAAATGCATTTCCTCAGGGAAGGTGGGCAGGTCGACGAACACGGATTTACGCGGGACGATTCGTCCGCCGATCCCGGGCCGGTGCCCCCTAGGCGGAACCAAATTTGCATCCGGGCGTTTTTTTTCTCTCGTCGTCAACAATCGCGTGCGTCCTACGCTCGCTGCTTATACCTTTCCTAAAGCTCACTGTACCTGAATGTCTCTGGCCGCAAACCGTCATACAAAGCTGACGGCAACATCGACCCAGACCGAGGAGCTTGGGCCTCACAACTGCCAGCGTCACCCAGTCCCAACTGTCTATGGAATCCCCCGGTCGGAGCTTAGCAGTCCGTAGTCCGTGAGAGCGCAGGTGCTGCGGGCCCCAACGGTCTGTACTGTCAGGTGCTATCAACTTCCGCGACCCGCCCTTCCAGCATGATCCTTGAAGTGTTTTGAAGGCGTCTCGGAGTGGTCATGGAGATAGAGCTTTGCGTTCATCTGTGCGCGGCCTGGGGGCCGATTTTGGCGGCCGCTTTGGCGTCTGTGAGGTCAGTATCACTGGAGAAAATCACGTCATTGATGTTTAAGTCGAATAATTCCGCAGATGGTTCTCCAGTGCGTGGTTTAGTACGATGTGCTTTGAAGCATGCGTGCACCGTGAACTCGCCATCGCTCCCATAGTGAGTGGTGAAGACTCGAGGAGCGTGATCCACGAGACCATGAATAATCGGAAGTTACAATCGGAAATCCCACTCTCTTTGCAGGCTAGTTGTCCTCGGACTCACCGTAGTCGCTGAATTCGCTGCTGCCATGTCCTCCAGCACCTTCGGTTCTTTGGCTATCTCAGGACTAGTCGCATTAAACGCATCGGTTGGAGGTTGATCATTCAGAGGGGCACCTTTATCACTTCCTTGTTTTCCTCGCTACGAAATCGCATCACAGACCGTGGACGACGTGCCAGAGCACTCATCAACGGTGTCTACTAGAATTATCTGATCCGTCACATTCGAGAACTGTCGGTTTTCCGGCAATCCTGGGCACACGACTCATACCTAAATCTCTGTTCACTGCGGCACGAACGCTGGACGTCGCTTGTTGATACCCTGCGTGGTCTGACGCCGTTTGGCTTCTCTTACAAGTCTGTTGTCCCACGCGTCCTATATAATGCGACAGAGGGCGCGCTTGCATGGAGACTCGCTTTGGCATATGAGTCACGTAGTCTCGCTTTGGCGATACGCCACTTGCTTACATGCGTGCTCACTTCATTTCACGCGCGGCGTCGCGATTTAGCGACCTCAGTCTCGGACATAGAAGACCAGTAAGCCTTGTCGGCCTCGGGTGCGGGCTCAAACCATCATCTTGCGGTCGCTCTAACGCTTAACATTTCCCGGGAAGCTTCCAGTGTCCACTATGAAGCTCCAGCTCACCGCGCTGACGGGCGATCGTTTCAGAGAGACTGCTTTCATGCCGGTTCACATGCAGCCCGAGCAGAGTGTCCTTTACCTGAGCCGACAACATCCACCCTGACATATCCCGATTTGGAATTTCGCGTCTCCGCGGCAGTGTTTGTGGCTGGAGTTCATGTCAGGAGCAACGTACTGTGTCTCTACGTCTTTTTGTTTCTCATTACCCAGCCTAAAACTTTTGGTCCTAGTTCGTCTCCTGCCCGGTAGATGCCGAACCGCTCTAATCTCGCCGACTTTCTACATAATGTACTGCTCTGTCGCTAGTTTGTTCCTCGCACTATCAAAAATATGTACCTCAAGACTGTCGTCTGTCACAACCTGGTTATTGATTTCCCAATTATCTACGAGCTTTACATGTCCGCTCATCACGGGTCAACGCACCGTGGACTGGAAATCTCGTACGCCGCTACTTATTTAATTTTCTGCCAGCACCCTTGCTCTGGCTGACGTGAGTACATCCAGGCTGTTTATTCATTGCCGTCCTATGACCGGGATGGATATATTTGAAGGGACATTGCTGTGCACCCACTGATCCTCTTCGTTCCGTTGGAGCCTATAGGTTTCATCGGACGCTCGCGGACGCCGCACACATCGTTGATTACATCCCTCTTCGAACGCCATCGAGCTCCCCCTTGTGAACGGGCAGTTGTACGGAAGCTGTGCTCGCTGAATGCGAGATATTGGACTTCAATATCCTACAAGGACAAAGTGAATACGTCTCCGATATGAGTAGAACGAGAGCACTTATAGCTCACAATAGTGATTCTCTGCTCGTTATTTTGCACACCTTGAAGCTGTCAAGAAATAAGTTCGGACACACCGTAAGTCGATTTGGAACTATCATCGGGATGATCTCCGCTGAGATTCTAAGGTAATTCAGCAGTCTGGCGCCACCGATCATAGAAGGCCAACTACCGCCAAGTCTGACGATACCCCGGACGTGACAGGCTTGATATATCTTATATACGCTTTGTTTATTCTTTTCGCAATGGGAATGGGTATAAAAAGCAAGTCAGTCTCGTCTCTGGTTTGGCATCGATCTCACTACATTCGACCTTCACTGTCATCGACAACATCCAGTTTTACAACATTACCAGCTCTTAATTCTCTCGCACTGTCCTCCTCGCTATCGCTGCTCTCGCGGCTACTCCCCTCGCGTCTGCTATCTGCAGCGACGGCCAGATTGGCCTTGGTATTACTTCCGACGTGAATACCAAGTGTACGCTGTCCAGTAGTGTACTGCTGACCTTAATCGTCCCCAGGGTGCCGAAATCCTCGCGAACGACTGCGGTGTTATTGACACAAAGAGCGGTGCAAACGTTTGCGGCGGATACAACGGAGGCTCGAACGTCGTCTGCGGCGGGTAAGATACATGACACGCACTTCACGTACCGTCTGTCATTATATTGACCATGCTGCACCTCGTGTCTCCAGAGGATTCCCGAGCTCTGCTCAGACGCCCGATGGAAACGACTGGGGCAGCTGCACGAACGCCGGAGGCTCGTGCGGCTCTGCAACCGTCTCCTTCTGCTGCTCTCGCTCTTAAAGAGGCGGAGCGAGACTTCTAGACAGGCGAACTGTACACGGACTAGCCAATGTGTTTTTGTGTGCCATTTAGTGTAACTCCAACGTGTTAGTCTCTAGCTAGTAATAGGAGCCAGGATCTATCAATGCTACCACGGCATGAGCTCGAGTGATTTATGTGTCTACACAAAACATCCCCTGTTGAGCACCACGGACACTATGTATCAGTTCATTCAAACGATTTGGAGGCCTGCTGAAAGCAAATCACACTATTTTTATTCCATAAACACAAATTTCTAGTCGAGTGCACGTTCTACCTTACAGCTGTCTGCATATATGAGCGCAATCGCGTCGTGCGCGGGAATTTTTTACGTACTTCTGAATGAAATGACCTACCCAAATCCAGTGTAAGTTGACTTAGTCGCATTGTGCCACACTGCGCAGGCGCATATAAAGAAAGATTAATCAGTCCAAGCACTTCTAAGGAAGAGATACCGCAGGAAGAATTACTAAAATGAGTATATATTACACGGGAAAAAATCCAACATATACACCACACTGTCCAACCTGCACTTGCGTTCGAAATAAATAACTATACAATAAGTTCATAGAAGCGACTGTGCGCCGGTCCGTAAACATAAAAAAACAGAACAGGAAACCGCTTGGCTTTAGTCAAGGAATAACGCGGGCGGAACTGGTAGACATATCAAGATAGTATAATCACCGCCCGTGCTCTGCCCGCATAACCCGCTCATAGCATTCTCGTAGCGAGATGTATCGTGCAAGCACCGTTGCGTATGAGGTGGAGTACATTGGCGGGAGTAGTTGATGCTAGTATGATACTCACCTTGCACATCACGCCAATTCCCGGACGGAAAATGTACGGCCAGCGGTGGCGTGTGGGGCGACTCGAATCGTTGACATTGCAGGCAGCTATTTGAGGGAGTCCAGAGGACGGAGAGAGAGAAATCGCAAACAGGGTGGGTGTGGAATCCTGTTTAGTCCGTGGATTGAAACGAGTGGAGGAGGGCGGAGGAAGGGTTGCGACAGAGTGCAACAAGCAGGACGGAACCTTTCGCGTTGGAACCTGCTCGCGACCGTCCGTCGAACCCCCCGACGGCGAATATGAGAATGACTGTGTCATGTATGACGGCGAGCTTGCTAGGCTTCCGACTCTTGCACTCGTCGGCGGCGCCGACAGCTGAGCCTGGTCAGCTTCCATGCTCCACCCAGTACAGTAGAGAGTACTCGATCATCTCGCTTCGTGCTTACGCTCCATTCCCCTGCTTGCACGCCATGTCCGGGCCCTGTCTCTCAAATGAGCATTAAGAAGCACACGGGACCGATGTAACACTCACCGACCTGTTTCCAACTCTCCAATTCCTGATGCGCCTCGACGACAGTCTAGTCCTTGAGCACGGACGTGATGATGGCGAGCGAAAGCGAGCAGAGCGTCGTGAAGGGCTGCAAGAAGAGCAGGCTGGTGTACAGCGGGAGCGCGAGTAGGGTGGGCACGGATTGGTAGGTGCCGATGTAGGCGATGAAAGGCGAGGCGAGGCTTCAACCGATTGCATCGCATGCGGGTCCGGGTTGGTGAGGAGTAAGTGGGTGTGGACAGTCGATTCTCAAATAAGGAAAGTAGCTGAGCTGTCTAAGAGTTCTTTAGTTTTCTCGCTTGCAGAACCCAATACTTAGTTGATGTATTCGAGACGATCCGGATAACAGCTGGCGAATAAGCTCATTGAGGGAAGCCAGGAACGCTGGATGAATGATGCCGGCCTTGCATTAAAGATGGTGTTAACGAGCTCCCCGAGTCGTATATGAAGTACCTCACCCTTGATGAGCTCGACTACTTCACGCCGATCTTCAAAACGGCCTGGCGTCCTCTGGGATGCCCCGACCTGCTTCAAAGGCGCGGCCTCTTTCCCGTTGCCCTTCTTCATCGGCGACCTTTCGCCGTTCAGCGCTTCCTACCTGTCGTCCACGCTGAGGATGAGGTCCGTGAATAAATTTCAGAGTCAGGACTCAGCAGAGGTCGAGCTCGTAGATCCCTAGACTGCATCTTCCGATACCGAAGCGACAGGAGCCAGGTCTATTCCCGCCCCGGCTTCTGCGCCTCCCACCAGCCATATCGCTACTGCCTCCTCCTGGTACTTCGTCTCTGCCGAGTTCGAGCTCTCAGCCTCTCGAGCGGCGTACTGTCGATGAGCGTAATGGCGATCCGCTTGATGTTGACGGACAGTCGGAGGTGGACGGGCCAGGAGAGTAGGGATGGAACTTGCCGGTGAAGACCTGGATGACGACCTTTGGGGTATTCCTGTGCGACGGCGTCCTTGCAGCAAACAGCCTATTTGGAAGATGGATGGGACGATCGTGCGCGGGTACGCCGTCGAGCGTGCTGACTCGCTGCATGAGATTTGTCTCGACGAGAATGCGCGTCCCGCGCGAGTGCTCCTGTGCTGCATCCGGATTCCGGAGCTTGTTCACCCCAATGATGCCGCTGGGCTCGGATGCGATCGAGTCCTGCAAGTTTCCGACAGGCAGCCATGAACGGAAATGGTTAGTGAGAAAAGAGACCGCGGCGGAGAGACACGTACCCTTCGCAGGTAGCGGCAAAGGCCGCCAGTGCGATGCTCCACCTCGAAATGTCGTTCACGGTTTTCTTGACGGACGCGTCGGGGATGGACAGGTAGACGGCGTAGACGGTGATCACGAGGTAGAGGATGGCATTTTCCGAGCCGTAGGATGACCATTTCCGCGAAGACGAGCGCATCCCCTTTGGAGAGAGCCAGGTGGACGCAGGTCTGCAGATTTACACGGAGGCATCGGAGGGACGATCCATCCGCCGATCTTCTCCAGACGGAACCAAATCTGCTTCCGGGTACATACTTGTCTGTCGTCGCGTGCATCCTACGCTCGCTGATTACGCCTCTCTAAAGCTCCTTTCCATATGTCTCTAGTCGCAGTCCACTAGATAAAGCCAGCGGTAGCGTCGGCCCATGCCGGGAATATGCTTCAGGACTCGGGCCCACATCTGTCGGCGTGCCATCCGGCCCCGTAACCCTTGGCGGCTTCTGCAGTGGAGACGGCACCACACTCGACACGTTCTGAAGCTCATTTATGATACGGGTCCCCGGCGATTCTTGTAGAGAAGACGGAGTGCGGGGCACAGCTCGCGATGTGGTGAGTCCAGTCCTGGAGCCGGCGTCAGACTTCTAACCCTTAATGAAGATCGCGATTAGAGCGGCTGCTCTTGCGGCCGAAGAGCACTTGGACGTTGAGCAGTCGGTGCTGACCGCCGAGGGGCCCTTGAGCGGGGATGGATTCGGGCTTGGAAGATGAGGGGCAGGGATGGTGAGTTCATTTGCGTTCTCTTGGGTTATGGACTGGTTAAGCTGTGTGTAGTGTCTGTTGAATTGCAGGACGTGTCGGCCGCAGTGCCATCTGTGCCGTAGAATGCCAGGATCTGCCGTAAGATACGAGGGATTCTACGGACGGACAGAGAGGTTGGTTAGCGCGTCATTTATAGGTAAACCTCTACGCACCGAAGCTTCTCCCGGACTTGGCGCCTTGCTACCACCGATCTCGTTTATGACCATGACAGTCGTGCGAAGTGGGGCCGGGCGGGATGTGGGTTGGATCGACTGACGAACTATCCGAGCCCTCCCTCGTGAGCTCCTGTAGGGCGCAGATAGTACTCGCCACGGTGTAGGGATAGAGACAACAGGGGGAAGTCAGTCGCGGCCATAGACAGCGAAACCCCGTGCTATCCTGCCTTGTACGGGCACGCATTGATCGGTAGTGGACATCAGGTACCAGCATGCGGAGTGAACTGGGTGTGAATGATCATCAATATCAACTAGTTCAATCGTCAATTCAATATAACCGGGTCGAACCCAGCGGTACTTTGCTCTGACTCAAATAAGTCGACGCCCACTTTCTCCATGCAACCGATACGATCATGTAGACATTTTCTCGCTCACAAAGGCAGCAAGGGCTCGTTCAAAGTACCATTTCAGCTTGCGTGTTGCTACTGCTATAGCGATCATTAACTTTTCACCTGGATCCTGCGTGCTCGTTGCGACTCGGATGGCATCCGCGATAACTACGCGCCGTACGCACAATCAATCGCAAGATCCACCTGTGTATCTGGCCCGCGCCGCCCGTGTCTGCGGTCTTTCTCGCACCCGTGCCATCCATGCACGCGATGAACCACAAGACGCCAGCGATCGGTGCTTTCCACCGAGGGGTTCATGGACTAGGATGGACTCAACTTTAGAAATGAAAGGCAGAGATGATGGTGAGTCCATTTTGCGTTCTCTTGGGCTACGGACTGTCTAAAGTGTATAATGTCTGTTAGATTGCAGAACGTGTTGGGCGTAGCGCTATCTGTGCTACAGGAACTACTAAAGGACACTAGAGGCTCGTGGTCTGCTAAAGGAACAAGGGACTCTATGGACGATCTGGATGTGCCGCGTAAGTCTGGAAGATTGGGCAACGCATCAGTGAATGTAGACCCGCGCGCTGAAATGCTTCCCAAACACCCGTCGCGTGACAGTCATACGAAGTAGGCCCAAGCCATGGTATGGATTGGACCATGGTATGGATTGGACCGATGGTCGGACTGTCTGAGTCCTCCTGCGTAGCTCCTGTAGACTGCGGCGAGCACAAACTACGTTATTCTTGTCTTTTTGTGCTCCAGCTTACACGTCTTTCAATCCGACTGCTAGGTGAGAAATGAGTTCCACCACTCTCGTCCCTCTGTATTCTGTCATACTCATCAGCTACGTTTCGTCCTTTCTCTTTCTTTTGGCCAAGTAGTGGCTATAGACAGCTCTGGCGGAGTTCGAGGCATCGTTTTCGTTAGCCTACGCCTGCAGCCAATAGCAATGACGAAGGCAAAAATGACAAGCGCAAAACGCACATCTTCAGTAAGGTTCTTTGCCGACTATAGCATCAGTGGCATCTAATAAAACATGATTACAGTTGCGATGTCTTCACGCACCACCCGATCATGTCCATGTCCGAACCTCGTGGGGAAGACGCTCGAGGCGAAATTGCATAGCCCAGAGATGCTCGTAGAATGCATGTATTGCCCATGTCTTCGTGCTTATCCTCGACGCTGTCACGGTGTTTCCAGAGGAATCATGCCAGACAAAAGCGACATCGCGCGTCCCTTGGACCGTACTTTGCGGAACTTGTCATCTGCGCAGATAACGTTCACCATACCGCGAGCCATGCGCAACTATTGGCGTCAAAACAGGGCAGTTGGATACCGACACGCATGTGTAGGAGAAATGAAACCCGACGACGACGTTCGCTAGTCAGGAGGAGGACATGCTCATGCGCCGTGAGAGGCATCATCTACGGGTCCGCGCCAAAACTGGGCTATCCATCCTCTCGACACTGATGCACCTGGTGCTCCCCGAATCGCTGTGTCTAAAGTTCGTTTTTACATGCATGTGTGCCTGACTACTGTGCCGCTAATGTCCGTCCTTCGCGCGGGCTTGGGCTTTCGTCAAGAATACACAGTAACTGGCCTATGATATCCCGATCGTACCCCAAACGCGCAGCAGCGTTAAGAAGCCGGTTCGCCGTTCTATGCTGGATGTACGCTTGTGTGCGCGAGCGGAAGCCGGAGAAATTGGGACTGGAAGGCACACGCGGCCAGTCGCACGTTGGTCATTCTCGCCAATACTGGCATATTCGTCTCATCTGTCCTACACTATATTGGACGTCGTTCCCCCTACACACCGCGGCTCAGCTACACTCAACGCTGTTCTGTGTAAGACGTGTTCCGCGTCTTTGCACGATCACGCCCATGTGCGGTTTACAGACGAAAGCGTTCGAGTAATTTACGAGAAGGAGCGCGGATACCCGGACGCACTCGTACTTTCGCTCCTAACCGGGATGGCAGGTACGAAGTAGAGAGGCTTGCGGACTTACGAGCCACACCGTGCACAAACCCGGCTGCAGAGCTCACAGAGTAAGCCGTACGGCAGAGTCTTCCGGACAGGAGTATGTGACGTGGCAATTCTATATCATTGTGTTGCGCTATTTAACATTACAGGCTTTTTTTCTTTTCCATTGCTTATGGCGACGCCCTCGAGCAGCGTACCAGACGAAGATATCCTACTTTGTCGTCCCCTATTCAGCCCTTCCATTTCGTTCCGCGCTCTCCTGCAATAGGCTGCCTACTCATGTCCAGCCCACCGGCCACTTCCTCCGTCACTATTTAATGCATTTTTCTCTATATATGAACACTAATCCATGTACTACTTCTACGCCGCGATCCGCTGGTCTTTTCTGTGAGAATTGTGTCAAGGGAGTCAATCCGCTACATGTCTCATTATCGTCGACCACTCTTCCTTTCATGCATTTATTGATGATGTTTGTCTCTGATTTTCGCGATAACGCTTTCATACGTTTGCGAATCTGTTTTCTACTAAATCATCCAAATACGAGTTGGGACAGCGGCCGTCGGAGACGCTCGCCAGGCTGGAGCTCTCTCGGTTAACTCGGACAAGGGTTACTCCAAGTTCCCGACGTTGCCTAACTGGTCTTGCTATAGCACGAGTGGGTGTCGTCGAGTCTGTACCGCCGAGTGCCTGGTTACAAATCTCCACGTGTGTGCATCGTTGCGTGGCTGCCTATTGGACGGGGAGGATGCCGTGATCTATCAACGGAGACATCCGCACGCGGCACGCCTTCCCAGGCTGTCCATCGATAGCGACCTGTGCTCACAACTCGCTCCTGACCACCATCGTCGTCTCGCACAAGTCGCTAGCAACACAACCAAACCAATCGTATAAACATGTCGCAATCTGAAATCAACACTGCTATCGATCAAGAGTGAGTTGTTGCTTCACTAGACGTCTGTATATTGATTCTGAAATTTTGCGATTGCGACACGCAGGGTTTTGTACCTTACCGGTAACTCGTAGTTCACAGTAGTGCGAACTCATGTTGAAATTGCTTTTGTAGAAGTCGAAATCATCTTCAAAGACGACCGTCCGGCCTGTCCGATTTTCGTCAAACTCAAGTCGGGCGGGGACGCGCGCAAATCCAGACGCTTTGGGAGAGACACGCCCGTTACATGGGACTTCGACAACTACCTGTAAGTGCAATATTAGAGCACTAGACTGACGTTCTACGCTAATTCAGCGATAGCCGTATTCCGATGCCCATGGAGCTTTCTATCCGGATCAAGGAGGCCCATAGATTACGTCGAAATACCGATATCGTAACTTTCAAATTAAATGTCACGTCTGAGGGCGCTATCAAAGGAGATATTGCTTCTGTAGAAGGTGTGTTACCCTAATTGTCGACGCCCGGATGCTTATCTTTGAACTCGTCCCAGTTGGAAAAGCTATCGCTAGGCTGACTTGTGCGTTGCCGGTAAGTAGGTCATATCATTTGGGACTGTACGCAGCATTGACCTCCCCGAGAGACCGACGAACTCGCCCAGCGTCTCGTTGAAGAAGCACGGACCGCAAACGGAAACAAGAAAGTTCTCCTGGAGTCCCTTGGGAAGTTTGGCAAAGTTGTGGCTGTCCTTATGAAATTCACTGACTTCGCGGCCGACGTAAGTCTACACTTATTATGTCAATGTTTCTGCGATGTATAAAATCTCCACAGGTTCACCCCGCTGTTAAGGCAGCCTTTAAAGTTGTTGATTTTCTGTATGAGGTAACGTGAACAATAAATTCGCCGCATAGACGTACATCATGACGTCTGCTACAGCAGTGTAAAGGACAGCGGGAGTGTCACGAGGCGACCACGGAGCTCATGAAAGACCTGTCCTCATTTCTTCCATTTATTACGAGTGACGATCACGATCACATCAAGAACGTTGCGACCAGGCGGACGATTAAGGAAATGCTAGAGCTTTTCTGCAAGATTTCTGGGTTTGTCGTTGAATATTCGGGAAAAGCGATGCTCGGTAAAATAAACGTTTTCAATCTGTGGCATTGCATACTGAGTTGTCTTTTCAGGGGACCTGTTTTCGTCTAAGAAAGATGATATAAGCTCACTGAAGGGTGCATTCGAGAGGCTGAAAGGTACTTACGATTGGAGTATTAAGATGGACGTCTGGAGGTCCGTGATCAGTACAGGTAATTCAAAATGTACGTCAAGCTACCGTATTGTTGACTTTGCCTTGCAGAGGGCCACGTGGAGGACGCTCAGCTACGGCAGTTGCATCCTGCAGGACAAGCTAGTTATGATATTGGGAAGATGTGTTTGGAAGGGACGCGGACGGGTGTTTTGGAGAAGGTTGAGGCATGGGTCGCTTCTGACTCGAAGCTTTTCTGGTTGCATGGTGTGGCAGGATCTGGGAAGAGTGCGATTGCGAACTCGGTTGCGCATATGTTTTGGGAGCAGCAGCAGCTTGCAGGATGTTTCTTCTGTAAGAGAGATGATCCTGAATGTCGTGAGCCAAAGAATGTCATGCCCACTTTGGCATATGATATATCTAAGTGGCATGCTGCCTACCGTTTGCTTGTTCTTTCTGCTGTAAAGGGGGGGGATGAGCTGAAGCTCACAAAAAGCTTGCAGTGGCAATTTAAACTCCTGTTTAAGGAGACTCTGAGTACTCTGGCTGCCACTCCTGAGAACACGCCACCAAAGTCACTGGTTGTTGTCATTGATGCACTTGATGAATGTGGTGGTTCAGACTCCAGGTCTGAACTAGCTGAGATGCTCTTGGAGATAGCCAGTGTTGTTCCCTGGCTCAAGATATTCATTGCCAGCAGACCACTGCCAGAGCTAAAGCATGTGTTTTTTGGCTCTGCAGCAAGGTCACTTGTTCTAGATATCAACATTGACATTATCTCTGGCATAGTGGAAGGGGATATACTGCAATATACAAGGTTCTGTGCTGAGAAGTACAAAATAAAACTTTTGGAGAATCAGATCACAGACCTTGCATCCAAGGCGTCAGGGCTATTTATCTGGATCTTCACTGCATTTCGTTATATTGATGGGGAGATTGACCAACAAGATGCAATTTCCAAGCTCCTAGGCCAAAACTCAGCAGGCAGCCAAGAATCTGAACTTGACAGTGTTTATAATCTTGTTCTCAAAGACACATCTGCAAGGTCAAACAGGAATGCACAGATTGTCAAAGTTGTGCTCAGTGCAATCATCTGCACAGCCAAAAACAGGCCACTCCCTGAGGATGCACTTTTTGAGTTCTTAGTAGCTGTACAAGATGACTTGAGCCAGATAGTTGTCAAGAATACCATTGACAAGCTTCAAGCTGTTTTGTATAGAGATGAAAGCAGAAATGGTGCTATCCGTGTCTGCCACCCATCCTTCCTTGATTTTATGAATACTGAGATGCGCTCTCATGAATATTGGACAGAGCCCACCTCTATGGACTCCATTATGGCTACAAGGTGCTTGGAAGTCATGCTTACTCAGCTGAAGTTCAACATCTGTGACTTAGAGACATCTCATCTTCCAAATGATAAAATTCAAGATCTTCATAACAAGATCACCAAGCATATCCCACAGCATCTTCAGTACAGCTGCCTGTACTGGATGGATCATCTTGCCAGCTCTAGCTTGGATGCAAGTGATAAGGAACTGCAAAAGCTATTGGAGAATCTATTTTGCCATTCAAGATCCTTGTTTTGGCTGGAATGTTTAAGCACCATGGGACAGGTGAAATCAGGTATAGACATCTTAGAAGCATTCTCAAAATGGTACAAGGTATGTTCAGCTGCAGTATTTTTTATGAACTAGTTCTCAATAAATGCTACTCTGTGAACAGTTATCAGGGATGCCATCTGCTATGGCCCATGATTTATACAGATTGGTGACTGCAAATTACATACCAATATCTGTCAGCACTCCTCATCTGTACATCTCAGCATTATCATGGGCTCCTACAGAGAGCATTGTTGCTAGACAGTTATATCCGTATTTCTCCAATCAACCCCTTATTACTTCAGGAAAGGAGAAAAATTGGAAGACAACACTGTGGACATCTAATGCAGGTATTGGAATCAATGCTGTTGCCTATTCCCCTGATGGAAGACATATTGTGTCTGGATCATATGACAAGGCCCTGAGGATCTGGGATGCTCAGACTGGGAGTCCTGTGGGAGAACCCCTCACAGGCCATTCAGACAGGGTGTGGTCTGTTGCCTACTCCCCTGATGGAAGGCATATTGTGTCTGGCTCAGAAGACAAGACCCTGAGGATCTGGGATACTCAGACTGGAAGTCCTGTGGGAGAGCCCCTTACAGGCCATTCAGGAATTGTCTGGTCTATTGCCTACTCCCCTAATGGAAGGTATATTGTGTCTGGATCATATGACAAGACCCTGAGGATATGGGATGCCCAGACTGGGAGTCCTGTGGGACAGCCCCTCACAGGCCATTTATACCAGGTGAAGTCTGTTGCCTACTCCCCTGATGGAAAGCATATTGTGTCTGGCTCAGGTGACAAGACCTTGAGGATCTGGGATGCTCAGACTGGGAGTCCTGTGAGAGAGCCCCTTACAGGCCATTCAAGAATTGTCTGGTCTGTTGCCTACTCCCCTAATGGAAGGTATATTGTGTCTGGCTCAGATGACAAGACACTGAGGATCTGGGATGCCCAGACTGGGATTCCTGTGGGAGAGCCCCTTACAGGCCATTCAAGAGTTGTCTGGTCTGTTGCCTACTCCCCTAATGGAAGGTATATTGTGTCTGGCTCAGAAGACAACACCCTGAGGATATGGGATGCTCAGACTGGGAGTCCTGTGGGAGAGCCCCTCACAGGCCATTCAGACAGGGTGTGGTCCATTGCCTACTCCCCTGATGGAAGGTATATTGTGTCTGGCTCAGATGATAACACCCTGAGGATCTGGGGTACTCAGACTGGAAGTCCTGTGGGAGAGCCCCTCACAGGCCATTCAAAGCATGTCTGGTGTGTTGCCTACTCCTCTGATGGAAGGCACATTGTGTCTGGCTCAGGTGACAACACCCTGAGGATATGGGATGCTCACACTGGGAGTCCTGTGGGAGAGCCCCTCACAGGCCATTCAAGAGTTGTCTGGTGTGCTGCCTACTCCCCTGATGGAAGGCATATTTTGTCTGGCTCAGAAGACAACACCCTGAGGATATGGGATGCTCAGACTGGGAGTCAAGTGGGAAAGCCCCTCACAGGCCATTCAGGCACTGTGTGGTCTGTTGCCTACTCCCCTGATGGAAGGCATATTGTGTCTGGCTCAGATGACAACACCCTGAGGATCTGGGATGCTCAGACTGGAAGTCCTGTGGGAGGGCCCCTCATAGGCCATTCAGACTCTGTGTGGTCTGTTGCATACTCCCCTGATGGAAAGCATATTGTGTCTGGCTTAGGTGACAAGACCCTGAGGATATGGGATGCTCAGACTGGGAGTCAAGTGGGAAAGCCTCTCACAGGCCATTCAGACTGGGTGAGGTCTGTTGCCTACTCCCCTAATGGAAGGCATATTGTGTCTGGCTCAGATGACAAGATCCTGAGGATATGGGATGCCCAGACTGGGAGTCCTGTGGGAGAGACCCTCACAGGCCATTCAGGCTATGTCTTGTCTGCTGCCTACTCCCCTGATGGAAGGTATATTGTGTCTGGCTCAGGTGACAAGACCCTGAGGATCTGGGATGCTCAGACTGGGAGTCAAGTGGGACAGCCCCTCACAGGCCATTCAGGCACTGTGCGGTCTGTTGCTTACTCCCCTGATGGTAGCCATATTGTGTCTGGCTCAGAAGACAACACCCTGAGGGTATGGGATGCAAACAATTCAACAACATTCTCTGAAGTGGACAAATCATTTTTTTCAAACAGAATTGATGATGATGGGTGGCTAAGAGATCAGTCTGGCAATCTCTTGTTTTGGTTCCCATATATGTATCATCATACAGTTTTTGATACATCTATACTGTCCCTCCCGGCTCATACAGATGGTCATTCAGTTGGGCTTGACTGGAGAAAGCTCTCAGAGTATAGTGGTTCTTCCTGGGTCAATATACTGAGTAGATCTGATTATGTGTGACCTGTGCATGCTAATATATTATCTTTGTCTTGTTCTGACAAGTATTTCCTTTAGCATTTTCAACTTCAACAGCATGTAGTATCCTTTCTAATTTTATTTCAATTGCCCCATGGCTTGTGACTGACCCTTGTATTAACCAGTAATATGTACATAATTTATATTAAAGTGTTTACAATTACAATAAGAAAGAGACTGATACCTGCTGCTATTGTGAAAGATTATGAACTATATGACTACTTTGGTAAAAATGTGATTTGTACCTGGTTTGTCTATTAACCCAAGTGTGAATTGCCCTCAGCTTACTTGAAATAAACTGAATCACTCCTTTGGTTGTTAGGTAGTCCAAGAGCAACACATACCCAGCTTACCTGCAGAACCTGGCCAGACCATCCAGATGTACATGGGGGTGTTGCATGTTGTGATATGTGTTCTTTTCATTTTCTTTTCTTATCTAATTAGCTTATTTCATAAACATGGATCAGTCATTGTGCTAGCCTTGCTTAGTCAAGTAGTTAGCAGTAAGCATGGAAGGTTCCAGATCTATGATGTCATAGTAGAAGGTTCTAGACTGATGACATCATTATTACTGTTACATTTTTCCTTGCACTCTCCACTGATCCCCAACCCCACATGCCTCTAGTACGTTCCATGACCTCGTTGCACTTACTGATCATGTACCATGCTCAGTCATCCCTTTCCATGCGCTTCCACCATGTTCTACTACATCTCCACTGATCCACCTTCCACCCTGTTCCACTACATTCCATAGGTCTATATAAGCTGTACCTCGTCAAGCATATAGCCTTAAGCTTATGCTCTTTGTTCTTACAAGCTCATTTGCTCACCCCCAAGTACTACGTGCCCTCCATCGTAACCCGACCCCGCACCAACGTGCATGCCATATGCGCCTCTCTAAGTACATCATCGTAACCATCTTTGTCATACACTTAATCCAAGTCCACCATCGACTCCGACTCCGACGCATCCACAACCTGGAATTCTCCTCCGACCACCGAGCTTAACACTAGCATAAGCTTTTCTTTTTTGGCGTTGATGTATTATCATCTTAACACCACCTATCTACCAAACTGTCGCAACCACAGATTCCCCAACCCACAGCATGACCCACCGCCACCACCTGGAGTGACGCGGCTAAAGTATTCTACAACAAACACCCCACAGACGCCTCGAAATTTCAATATTCCTCATGGTTATATGACGAACAACTACGAATGTGGGGTTGGCATAAACTCGATGACCAGAATGAAGCCCGCAATACCTTTAGGCAGAACGTCCCGAATTACTGCGATATCTTCCCATACACTAAAACCCCCCCACCACCCCCAATGACTACCACCGCTAAAGAAATTAACCTCGCCAAACCAAACGAGTTCGACGGCACCAGGGAGTATGCCCGCCGATTCCTCTCCAGCTGCGAAACCTACCTTCGCGTTAACAAACACATCTACAACACTGATGAACTAAAAATCAATTTCGTCCTCTCCTTCATGCAAACACGAACGGCAGGAGACTGGGCTATCAATCGTGAATCCATAGCATCAGCATATGCGGTCAACTCTAAAGGCAACAAACTTTCCACCATCGTAGGATATGGAACTTGGGATGACTTCGTCAAAGACTTCAAAACCACCTTCATCACCACAGACGACACTAATGAAGCCCAACAAGCTTTAATCAAGCTTAAACAAACAGGCACAGTGGACGATTTCAATAATCAATTTCAATCCCTTGCCACATGCTCCAGCATCTTGAGTCCAGAAGCACTCATCGCCCTGTACCAAGCAGGATTAACACCGGGACTCCTTAAAACCATCTACAACCAAGACACCATGCCAGCCACCATTAATGACTGGTACCGAGCGGCTTCCCACAGTGACAACATCTACTGATGCCTCAGGGACATCCAAGCACCCCCTCCATCCACCCAACAAACTAACCGCTTCCGAAAGTTTTCCAACAACAACTCCTGTCCTACCAAATACAATTCTCTGAACAGCTCCTCCAACACTACCCGCCCACCGCGTCTCACTCCCAAGGAATGCGACAAATGCTTCAAAGAAGGACGATGCCTCGCCTGCCGAGAAAAAGGACACAATTCCCACGACTGTACCAAGTACCCAACCAGCAACACACGCACCATCCGCACCACCGAACAAACGACAAACGAAGAACCACCCAGCCCACCGACTGAACCTAATCCTCCCACTCCCAACAACGTCGCACTACAAATCTGCCAGCTCATTAACTCACTAAAAGATGAGGAGAAAGAAGAGTTATTTAACACCATGGACAAACAGGATTTTTAAAGCGGAAGCCCAGACAGACGCTGAGTCTTCCCATACATGTATCCCCTGTTGTACTTTCCGATTCTTCCTTGCCCACAATGAAGATCCCTATTACAATAGTTGTGCATGATCAAAACATCTCCACCAATGCACTCATCGACTCCGGGGCTGAAGGCAAATTCATTGATGCAAAATTCATCATCAAGCACCGAATCCCCACCAAACCCCTTGTTCACCCCATCCAAGTCAGAAATGTTGATGGAACACCCAGCCAGCATGGAACTATTACCCGATTTACCTGGAGGTTAATCAAGATCGGCGGACGATCCATCACTACCACCTTCCTCGTCACTTCCCTCAGAAAAGAAGACGTAATCCTAGGACTTCCATGGCTCAAACGCCACAATCCTGCAATTGATTGGACTGCTGGCACGATATCTATTAACAAAGTTACCACAGCCACGACCCTGGCCAGAGAACATGTGAAACCCACTCTGCCACTCAAAACCATGATTCCACCTCCCTACCACAACTACCTGCACATCTTTCAAAAAAAAGCCGTAGAATGCTTCCCTATCACCCAACCATATGATCACACCATCGATCTCAAACCAGACTTTATCCCCAGAGACTGCAAACTTTACCTGCTGTCCCCAAAAGAACAACTCGCACTGGACCAATTTCTCGAAGACAACCTACGAAAAGGATACATATGACCATCTAAATCCCCAATGGCATCCCCATTCTTTTTCGTAGGAAAGAAAGACAACGAATTACGAGCCTGTCAAGACTACCGAGCACTTAATGAAGGCACCATCAAAAACACTTACCCATTACCACTCATTAGTGAATTAATGGACAAACTCAAAGGAGCAAGATATTTCACCAAACTCGACCTACGCTCCAGATACAACAATATTCACATCAAAGATGGTGACCAATGGAAAGCAGCCTTCAAAACCCCACGAGGATTATTCGAACCAACAGTAATGTTTTTCGGACTCTGCAACTCCCCAGCAACCTTCCAAGCATTTATGGACGACACTTTCCGCATAGTCATCCTCGAAGATAAAGTCCTAATCTACATGGATGATATTTTCATCTTCGCTAGCACCCTCCAAGAACTTCACCACAAAACCCTACGGGTCCTTGAGATCTGCGACAAAAATGACCTTTACTGTAAACCAGAGAAATGTCTCTTCGCAGTCCAAGAAGCCGAATTCCTCGGCATGGTCATCACCCCAAACAACATAAACATGGATCCCGTAAAACTTGCAGGAATATCGGAATGGCCCACACCCAAAACGGTCAAACAACTTCGAAGCTTTATGGGTTTTTGCAACTACTATCGCCGCTTCATCCCTAACTTCTCCCAAATCGTATACCCACTCAACGAACTCACCCGCACCAACGAAACCTGGCAATGGACCCTGGAACGAGATTCCACCTTTCTAAAGCTTAAAACTCTCTTCTTAACCAAACCCGCACTACTTATCCCAGATCCTTCCAAACCATTTATTCTTGAAATGGATGCTTCTAAAGTTGCAACTGGTGCTGTCCTATACCAAACCAATTCTAACAGCGACCTTCAACCTTGCGGCTTCATTTCGCAAACACTCGGACCAGCCCAACAATGCTATGAAGTCTATGACAGAGAACTTCTAGGCATCATCCGGGGACTCGAAGCATGGCACCATTACCTACTCGGCAATCCCCATACCACCATTATCTGGTGTGACCACAAAAACCTCTCCTACTTCCACTCAGACTGCCATCTATCCCCCTGACAATCACGATGGAACCTTTACTTATCCCAATTTGATTATTCCATCACTCATCGACCCGGAACATCCATACCTGGAGCAGATGCTCTATCCCGACGCACTGATCATGGCAAAGAACCCAATGAAAGACGTACCATGCTACCCAAAACCCTATTCATCAGCAAAATCAATACAGGCCTCTATACTCGAATACAAACGGCTCAAGAGAATGATACCTTTGCCACCACCATTTGAAATGCGAAGTGTCTCAAAATACCGTCCCCCTTTCGATTCTCCCTTGATGATTGGACCACAGACTCAGGCCTTCTCCACTACCAAAAGCGAGTCTACATACCAGATCATGCAAATATTAAACACGAGATTCTCCAAATGTTCCACGACCTCCCATCATTCAGCCACCCAGGACTCTTCAAAACAGCGCAACTTATTCGCCAACACTATTGGTGGCCAGGCCTCACAGTATTCATAAAGAATTACATAGGAGGATGCGCTCTCTGCCAACAAATGAAGATAAACACACACCCGACTAAACCACCACTACTACCAATACCCGCAGATCCCTCAATGCTACCATTCCAATCAGTTTCCATGGACTTCATAACAGACTTACCCCGTTCAAACAACTACGATTCCATCATGGTTGTCGTAGATCACGACTCTTCCAAAGGAATCATCCTCACATCAGGAAAAGCCCAAATGCTATATAGTCTGGCAGGATGACTATATAGCATTATATAGCAGTAAATAGGACTATTTTGTAACTTCTGGGATAATATAGTGTATATAGTACTATATAGCACTATATACTGGCCCAATGGTGCTATATAGCAGTATATAGTATTATATACTGCTCAAATAATACTATATAGTAGTATATAGCACTATATTACCTTCTGATAACTATTGCAGCTATTTTTGAGTATTTTTGAGTATTTTTGAATATTTGAACTATTTTTTCAGTCCCAAGTCAGCAAAGGGTTGGAGCATCATGCTGCTAGTGTACTATGGATAGTGTTCAATATTGTTTAGCTGAGCATGACATGCACATTGGATTTGGCCAGACAAATGGGGTTGAATGTGTGGTTAACTTATTCAATTTAATTAAATAATAATAGGGTTGTTAAGGAAGCCAGAACTGTGCAATATGATGATGGAAGTACACGTTTTCAGACTAGTAAGGTATGCTATGAGCTACACAATGTTAATGATGTCCAAATAGTTAGACTGCTCATTGAGCAAGAGAATGTTGGCTTTGAAGAGCATCGCGCAGGAAAGCTTCATCTTCCAACCACCAGAAAGGCTGTCAATAGCCTGCTTTTGCCTTTCATCCAAGAAACCAATAGTCACAAGGGTCTTGATGGTCTAGCCTCGGTCATCTGGATGCGCTTGTCGTCTGGATGAACTGGGGGACAAATGTGTCTGCCTCGCTGCCATTGATATCGTGACAATGTAGACTGTGCAGACCCCGTCAGGGCACGGGAAGCTGCCGGCCTGGCCCCTCGTGATCGTACACATGAGCGTTGACTTCTTGTGCTATTCTTACCGCAAAGTCCGTAGCGGTCACCACGCTTAGGACGGAGCGTCGCAGTGTTAAGCAGCAAAATATTCCTACCGTACGCAAAGGAGAAGGTTCAGTCGCAAGGTCCTCCTTCCTCCTCGTCAGAAGCATCGTCCTCTTCATTGTCCTCGGACGACGAGCGGATCATGAACTCCGTGGTCTTGACATCCGCCGTCCGTACGCACGTCCGCCCTGCCAGCACCACTGCCGCTGACCTGAAATTGTAAACTGAGGAAAGAAGATAGTGTGTTTATTCAGCATATACCACGGGCGTCTCGAGGCCATGCGTTACGAAGCAATTAGTAATTACGAACAAAGACAAAGCAAGATACACGCACCTTGAACGATACGATGGGTGCGTAAGTGTAGAGCTTCTCCTTCGCATCCTCCTCATCATAGCTGGCTTGGGAGAAGTGCTGACAAACGTGAGGATGGCATGATTGACTGCCACTCACCGTTGTCAGCAAGGCGATCTAAGGGTGCACTCAATAACTGGGAAGACCCATGAATCGAACCAGGGGGGGTAGATGGTTGCAGCATTGGAAGGATGCTTGAGGGAAATGGACACAGGAACGGCCTCAACTGGTGTTTGTCCTGGCATCGAAAGGAGTGATGGAGGAAAGTAAGGGCCCAGCCGAACTCCTCATAAGAGGGCAAGACGATGGACACGGTGTGTGGGTATGGGTAAGCGTACCGCTGCGCCATGGCGCTAGCGCCAACACTGCTGTAATCGGGCGGTGTGATATGAGACTGTCGCTTTCCGTCTGACTCAGAGGTTGAGACGTCGGGGACAAGCGGCGGGGTCCTCGATTTGATAGACAACGATGAGGAGGAAGAGGATGCGGACGTCAATGAGACGCCGCACGATGGTATCCGCCACTGGCACTCTCCTCCGTTGCACAAGGATGAAGATGTTTTCCGCTACTGCTGCCGCTGACGATACCGCCACTTGACCGCGTACCCTTATCACTGGCACTGTTGTATGTCCGCCCCGGGCAGCCACGTTCGGGGAGCGCACAGTCATTAGAGAGGACCACAATGGAGGCCCTGTCGTATGCGGCGACGGAGTGGGTGGGGTAGGTCTGCGCGAGCGCAGAGGGAAGTGGACCTGGGGCGGCGGTGGCTGTGGGTAAGGCGGTAAGGCAGTGCAGCAGCGAGGGAGGGCGCGTTAGGATGCGCGAAGGAGGCAGAAGAATGCTTGAGAGGGGACGGCTGACGTGCACGACGAGCCCGTCTTGATCTGCCACTTGCCAGTGGTCTTGATCTGATCCAGAAGGGCGGGCAGCGCAGACGCACGTGCCCAGAGGTTCATAGCTATGATACAGGTCTCCACAGCGTCGACGGCTGCCGTGCGGATGGCAGGTATCTTGTCAGCAAACGCCTTAAGGAGGGCGGCGTAAAGACTCGAACTGACGGACTTGGCTCGAGGGCTTTCACGGAGCCCTGTGAGACGAAGTCGCGGACAACATTTGCCGCTCGCACACAGCGGAGGCTCTTTTTGTCTGCAAAAGACATAAGAGCAGTCTTGCAAAGCCAGTGGAGGTGAGGGCGGAAATGCCACCCAAGCAAAACACTCCCCTCCCCGCTACGTCACCAAAATGCCCGGCGTAAGAGACTTCAGCTCCATTGTGTGTGCACAGAGTTGTACTAGCAGGGCGGGAGCTGACTGACTGAATGTCCCTCTTTGAACAGCGCGGATGCGTTCATCACCGCATACACTGACCACCTCAAGCATCCTGGAAAGCTCGGGGTCCCTACTTGGGTCGACATCATGAAGACTGGCCACTACAAGGAGCTCGCTCCTTACGACCCTAATTGGTACTACACCCTTGCCGGTGCGTGTCCAAACTTTCCGCGATACAAGCAGAGTGGAGGGGAGCAGAACTGCTAACCTCGTTATCCAGCTGCCGTCGCACGGCACATCTACCTGCGCAAGACCGTCGACATCGGCACACTTGCAAAACTCCATGATGGACGCAACCGCCGCGGGAACCGGCCGTCGCACCATGTCGATGCGTCGTCGAGCGTACAGCGTTGTCGATGAGTGCGATGACGATCTGCTTGATGTTGATGGACTGCTGGAGCTGAGCGGTAATGAAGAAGAAAAAACCGAGAGAGTAGAGATGGAACTTGTCGGTGCAGACTTGGATGACGACTTCCATGAGGTACTCCTGCACGATGACGTCCTTGCAGTTGACGACCTGCTCGAGGATGCTTGGGAGGGTCGTGCGCTGGTACACCCCAAGGTCGACGCCGTCGAGCGCGCTGAGCCGGACGAGGTTGGTACCGACGAGGATACGCAGTTCGCGTCGCTCCATCTCGCGCTTCTCGCGGTCACGCGAGTGTCCTTGGTGCTGCAGCCGCACCCAGAGCTTGTTCATCTCAATGAAGTCGGTGAGCTCGAATGCGATCGAGCCCTGCAGGTTTCCGACCGGGCTGTGGGAGATGGGGCGGGGAGACACGTACCCTTCGTCGTCGCCCACAGGGAGGTTGTCCCGAGTCTGTCCACTGAGATAGTGGCGGAGGAAGAGGCCGCGGGTGGGGTGCTGCACGCCACGCGACATCTCCATCGTGTCCTTAATGATCCTTGATGGGCGTGTCGGCGATGGGCATGTAGACAGCGCCGACGGTGAGCATGAGGTAGAGGCACAGGATGATGTTCACAGCGTATTGGACGAACTCGTAGAGGTCGGCAAAATGGTGCTGTTCCTGCGCGTGCGCGTCGTAGAGGTAGTTGGTGAGATGCTGGAGGACGTCGAATGCGGCGATGGCGGACGAATGCGCCGTATGAATGTCACGTGTAAGAAGAAGTGCGCGTCGGCGAGCGTGTCCATGAGCTGGTCGATCTCCTGCGGGCGATCGACTTCATTAATTTAAGTCTATAACTTAGAGCTTGTAGTTTATTACAAAGTGTGCTGTAAATGGAAATTAAGTCAGCGAGGTAGTCATAGGGCTCGTAGTTGCGAGCATTTTCATGGCCTGAATGGCTCAGCGGTTGGGCGGTTTCCGAACCGTATGGAGGCTCGCAAAAGTCAGGTGCTTTCGGGTTTCCGAACCTTATGCATCCGCCGCTGGGATTGGCACAGATACCCAGAAGATAGTACGTCTAGCTCCAAGGAGACCTTGGTATTGCGTATGGCACGAATAATGCCACCCTTCTCTATTTTATTTTATTTTATCTTATGTTTTGTGGCTTTCTCCCCCAGATGCTGCGGTGGGAGGGGCCAAGTCCTGGGTTCGAGCCCAGCGAAAGCAAGAGAGTTTTTATTATTTTTTCCTAATAAGTGCTCAATTCCCGCGGCCACAGACCCACGCACTCGCCGGCACGCTTCATCGTGCACCGCACCTGCTGGTGTACATGCTATTGACCTCTTTGCGCGATGCCTGGACTAGGTCGGTCTTCTTTAATGAAGGCTCTGTCTAATCTACGAACGACTTGCAGTGCACTCACACTCGGCGGATAATCCGGAAGACGAGCATGTTGATATTGAAGACGACTGGCGCGGTGCGTATGTCCCACTCATGGAGGACGCCATTCTGCAAACAGCGACTCGCGCGAAATTGCGGCTCGCTGCGCAGAACTGGCGCAGTGTAACTGCGCTCGTAACAGAGGAACCGAAGAGGACGAAAGTGGTGCACCGTGCCACTGCCCGGCGCGCGGGATGACGTGCATCCTCCCAGTTTTGCCTTACAGACAACTGCACTGATCGCAGGCGAAACACTTATCGCACCGTTCATGTCGACCATGGTCCCAAGTGCAGCCTACCTCGCGGACCCACTTAATGCGTATGCGCACATGGGTACGTAGCTTCTTCTCTGTCACGAGATACGCTAAGTAGACTCCAGGGATGCCGATGCCTCACGTCCATCTCGTTCCCCCACCATTGCCCGTCGATTGATGCGCGGATGACAGGCAATGAAGCATGTTTCATACGCTCTGGCTGTCGTCCGAACGCTGTATTGCGTCCTGTACTCCGTTGCAAAAAGCCGAAGAAATCAAGGAGTACTGCCACTTCGACTAGTGCTGAGCCAAATGGCCGAACGGCGAGTGACTCGTCAGAAACCGATGAAGGTGCGGAGGAAGGGCTGGGCGACGACAAAGGGATGGCTGCAGGTTGGAGGGGTGACGGTGAGGATGAAGGCGCTGGTCCAGACGTACTAAAGTTTGCAATCTTTGCATTGCGAGACCTCAAGGCATATAAGAAGTGGTGCTAAGTTGGGAGTGGGACGATAGTGCAGCCGTGCATCAACTGCCTGCTTTGATTGAGGAGTGGTCACGAGCAGGCCCGAGTAAATTGACGTGCGTGTTTTCTATCTTTTGCCGACTTTCCTCCTTTTCGAAATCGAGTTCGTCTGTTCCCCAAGTCGCCATCGGCATGTCTCCTGACATTCTTCCTTTTGTTCTGTGCCTACAAGCCACATCACATCGCCCGCTTGCATCTACAAATGCAGAGTATGGTGCATTCTCTTCGCTCAAGCTTTGTCACTTGCGCGTGCGGTGGTGCCGCTCACGATTGTGCGCTACGCCTCATGGAAGCTGTTGCTGATGGCGAATACCCACTACCATTGTCAGCGAATGGGACGGAGACAGATTCAAGACACCGACAGCGCGTACATAAGGAGCGCCCTCGTATTAATGTTGACACGGGATCTTTGAGTCAGATCCCATTTGTGTCGGATCATCAGCGACGGTCACCATCCACCACGCCTCCGCCGCAGGCGCTAAACCGGCATCCTACGTCATTGTACGCCTTGCAGGATTTAGTACGGCACTCGAAGTGGAGGAGCAAGGAGAGGGTGAAATTACCCCCGGATCCCGCGCGCCAATCGGAAAGTGGACTTAGGTCCTCTAGTCGGCTCGACACGTGGTGTGCGGCACCCGCGTTGTCGGCGGCTCAGAGTTGGGCAGTTTGCGAGGTGTTGAACTCACTGGCAGATGGGAGATCCTGGAATCGACACAGCGAACTTGAGGCCGAAGAATTAGAAAGATTAGAGCGGTTGAAGGGTGGCAGTGGGGACAGGGAGGGTTATGCGTGCCTGCAGTGCGCATCATGCAACCAACGCCGCAGAAATACGACCGTAAAGGGAGGGGGCGGGAACGCCTGGGACACGATCGTGTTCCGCATCGAAGTGGTCCCGTCCTCACTGGATCACGCTCTACGTCACTGTAAACAATGGATGTGATGTGCGAGCGAAAAGCTACGTGATGCAGCCCAAGTGGAACATACGCCAGTGGATAACATGGACATTGACAGGTACGAGCGTGAGCGGCCACCGTCAGCATGATCATTGGCGATGTCAGTCCAAACTTCTGTATCCCTGCACCCACCAACACAAGGGAAGCATATGAATGTTAATTCTGGTACGTCTCCGTCCGTCTCGAAACCGGACTGTATAACTGATACTGTAAATGCCGAGAAGACTCGTTGCAGATGCCTCCACCGCCACTTCCAACCTCAATCGCAACGTTTCATGTTCTATCTGAGCTGCCTCCGAAGTCTACAATATCACCGTCTACTGCAACTACTACCACATCATCATCCACCTTTTCCAATGTGCTTCCAACAGTCCAGACAATGGTAGTGGCCATGACAACAGAGATGATCTTCATCTGTGCTGAGTCTACTGAACAAACACTCCGTGTCACTGCTGCATTTGTCGATGCGCCTAAGTTCGCTTTCGCAAAGTCCCATGCAGAGAATGTTTCTGGAGGAGATACAGCTCCCCAAAAGCATGCAAGAGACGCCGCTGGCATATAACTGGTGTACTGATTTGAGTGACTAAGTCCATATCTCCCTGTTTATCTTCATGCTGTACATGTACATTACACATATACCCCAAATATCATGCCCATAGAGATAAAGTGAGGTCCTTTGAAAAAAGTACAGAAGGAAGGCTTGAAATGGATAAATACCAGATGGCATTGTTGACTTCAACACAGTAGCATATAAGGCATCATCTGCCTAGTATAGTATAATGGATAGAAGTCAGAACATAAGAAAATGTACAAAAGGCACATTGAAGTTTTAGAAAGGTGTTTGAGAGTGTGTTGGGAGATTTGGGAAAATGCACTGAAGGCCAGAGTTCAGGAAATGTATTCAGGATAATGCAAGTAAGCTGATTGGACAGGTTTATTTAGTGTGTGAGACTAGTTTCCTAATATAGCCTTGTTTGTGCCTGTTTGTCTATCATGTGACAGGATTCTTTAAATTTGACTCAGGGTCCTCTGCTTCTTATTCTTTTACCACCATCATCCCATTTGCAATTATCCACATTTGGGATTTTGATGTTTTGAATTGTATACATTTCTTGGGAAGTGGAAAGGGAGACTGTGGATTATACTACTTTCTCCCCTCCACCCTCTCCCCAAAAAATTTGCTCAGACTGTCATCACCTTTGACTTGCAGTTTTTGAGTCTATCTATTTATCTCTCACAAGGGCCCACTGCTAATCATGCCTGTTGATTTGCATGTCCCTGGGGAGTACATCATCACAGCCATATATGGCCTGTTCCTCATCTGACTCTGGTATTGCTTTCTCAAATAGCCTTGCCATTGTTATTGTATATGATGTTTTTCAGACATTCTATGATATAATTCTTCCCATTTCTTTTTACTGACTCTCAGATTCATCCACCACCCTCCATCCAGGGAGTATACCAATGCAGCTAAGTATTGTTTCATCTCTGTTCAACATCTCTTATGACTAATATGGCTGTGCTCTGACTATTTTTTAGTGACAGCCCCCTGCTATCTCCATAGTGTTTCTATAGTTACTTAGAATGCTTTGGTTTCACTAACCCACTGCCCACTGAGTTGATAGCTCTTTTCCTCCTCTTAATTGTTTCTATGTGCTTGACATGGTTTGATTGTATGTGTATTGTAGCCAAATGGGATATATTGTCTTTAAAAGGACCAAACAATGATTGTGACCAGCCAGATGACCAGTAGTTTCTGAGAGACTATCAGTCTGACATAGTCAAAAATAGTCTGAAATAGTTGGAAAATAGCTGGAAAATAGTTGAAAGCAGTCAAAAAATAGTCAAAAATAGTCAAAATAGTCAAAAATAGTTGGAAAATAGTAGAAAATAGTGGAGAAAGGGGGCTATATAGCAATATATAGTACTATATAGTACTATAAAGGACTATATTTGACCAAGACAGGCTGGATTAACCTATATTACCTATGGGCCCTATTTTGATTATATAGTGTTATATAGTACTATATAGCATTTTGGGTTTTTCCTGATGAGCCACAAAGCAAAGAAGTGAGCCACAGCAATCAGGGAAGATTGAAGCAATGCCCATAAAGAAGCTATCAGTCATCAGGGAAGATCTATGTGAAGCCCACAAGAATAGAAGCATACATCAGATATTATGATCAGCACTTGGCTAGGAAAGTTAACCAAGTAAGTGAATGATCGACAACAAGAATAGAGCAGCAGCTCTAATTACAAATTAGGCAAATAGGAGAAGCCCAAGTATAGTTGACTGTGCAAACCAGTACTAAGAGTGGTTAACTTAGAACATGACTTGTTATGACTCAATTAAATACTAGGACAGTATATAATAAGACTGTTACAATTTTCCTTTGTTTTCCCCTATTTACACTGACTCACTTCCTTTTCGTAATCATCAGTCAGCGTAACTCCCCCATTTCCCTTCATGACTCATCCCCACTCCCCCATACATCATAATGATGCCATAAGGTGGGCTTTGCTTACTGACCATGTTCTCTGTCATTCCATGACCTTCCATAGCCATGTAACATACCCAAACAGTCACACCACAGTAGCAAACACATGGAGTAGCATATAAGCATGTAACGTAGATAGCACAAGTCCCAAGCTTGTGCTCTTTGTTCATACGAGCCCATTATATGCACCTCACCATCTACTGTGTGCTCTACCTAGTCATCAGCCACTTCATCTTAACCAGACTCTATTAAAGAAGACACCACATAACCTTGGCATCAGGGAAGCCCCCTCGGTCAATCACCCTTGTAGCTGACATCAGGAAGCCCCACTGTCGATCACCCTTGTAGCCGATATCAGGAAGTCCCCCCGTCAATCACTCACATACCTGTTGAGCTTAACAAAGACCTAATGACTCTTTACAACTCATTCCGACTCATAGACATTTATAAATAAGAAAGTGTAGTCAGTAATAAATAGTTATGACTCTCAATGACTCTCTATGACTCGCAATGACTCCATAGACAATTACAGAACACTGTAGTGACTCACAATGACTTGTACCACAGCATTGCACAGTTATTCAATAATAGTTATGAGGTAAATAGTTGTAAACACTGTAGGGTATAAAAGCCCGCATAAAACTGTGATAATTGCAGTTTAATTCATCTCAGTTATTCACCCACAACATCAGCTCTAGCATTCTAGCCTAGCTAGAACACTTAACCAACTTTCTAACTCGCTAGTTACACAATTGCAAATCTGTTAACACTTGATTAGATCCCTCACCGGGTCAAATCTAACAAATGCTCTCATCAACTCAGGAGCAGAAGGAAAATTTATTGATGCCAAGTTCATCATTAAACATTGCATCCCAACCTGACCACTAGCTCATCCCATCCACATTCAAAATGTTGATGGAACCCCAAATGAACATGGGACAATCACTAGATTTACATGGCGATTGATTAACCTTGGAGGTTGATCCCTTACAACAACCTTTCTCATCACTTCCCTTGGCAAAGAAGACATCATCTTAGGACTTCCCTGGCTTAAATGCCACAATCCTGAAATTGACTGGATCAAGGGTACTATATCCATCAATAAAATCACCACTGCCACAATGCTAGCCCAAGAGCACATCAAACCTGTCAAAACCCTTGAAGAAATGATCCCCCCCCAATACCATCAGTATCTACATCTCTTCATGAAAAAGGCAGCCGAATGATTCCCCATCTCATGACCCTATGACCATGCCATTGACCTCAAACCTGACTTCATACCACATGACTGCAAAATCTACCCATTATCTCCAAAGGAACAGATCACTCTAGATAACTTTCTCAAAGAAAACCTATGCAAAGGCTACATCTGACCATCCAAATCCCCAATGGCATCCCCATTTTTCTTCATAGGAAAGAAGGACCTTGAACTACGAGCCTGCCAGGACTACCACACCCTCAATGAAGGAACCATCAAAAATGCATACCCATTACCACTCATCAGCAAACTCATGGACAAACTTAAAGGTGCCAAATACTTCACCAAACTTGACCTTCACTCTGGCTACAATAACATCCCTATCAAAAATGGTGGCCAATGGAAAGCAGCTTTCAAAACTCCTTGTGGGTTGTTTGAACCCACAGTTATGTTTTTCAGCCTATGCAATTCCCCAGCAACTTTCCAGGCATTTATGGATGACACTTTTCGCATTGTAATCCTCAAAGACTTGGTCCTCATCTACATGGATGACATCTTCATCTTTGCTAGGTCCCTCAAAGATCTCCACTGCAAAACCCTTCAAGTCCTTGACATCTGTGACAAAAACGACCTTTATTGTAAACCAGAGAAATGTCTCTTCAGTGTCCAAGAAGCCGAATTCCTTGGGATGGTCATCACCCCAAACAACATCAACATGGACCCTGTTAAACTCACTGGCATCTCTGACTGGCCAACTCCTGCAACCATTAAACAACTCCACAGCTTTATGGGGTTCTGTAACTACTACAGACACTTCATCCCAAACTTCTCAAACATTGTATATCCACTCAATGAACTGATGCGCACCAACAAGCCCTGGAAATGGACACCCGAACACGACCAAGCATTTCTTTTGCTCAAAACTCTCTTCCTATCCAAACCAGCCCTACTCATACCAGATCCCACCAAACCTTTCATCCTAGAAATGGACACCTCAAAAGTCACATCCAGCGTGGTCCTATACCAAATGAATTCCAATGGTGACCTCCAACCATGCAGCTTTATCTCTCAAATCTTTGGCCCAGCTCAACAACACTATGAAGTATATGACTGTGAGCTTCTAGGTATTGTTTGAGGACTAGAAGCCTGGTGCCACTACCTACTCAGCAACCCCCACACCACAATCATTTGGTGTGACCACAAAAATCTATCTTACTTCTGCTCTGACCACTGTCTAACCCCCCACCAATCTCGATGGAACCTATACCTTTCTCAATTCGATTACTCCATTACCCACTGACCTGGCACATCTATTCCCAGAGCAGATGCACTATCCCACCATGCCAATCATGGTGAAGAACCCACAGAAGAACAAACTATGCTACCCACCACCCTTTTTATTGGCAAGATCAACATCGACCTCCTCCTTCGAATTACGGAAGCCCAACACAATGACACTTTTGCAGACACCATTCAAAAAGCAAAACTCCTCAAAATTCTGTCACCCTTTCGATTTTCCCTTGATGATTGGACTACTGACTCTGAACTTCTCCAATACCAGAAATATGTATACATACCAGATTTGTCAGATATCAAGTGAGAAATTCTTCACATGTTCCACAACCTCCCCTCATTTGGCCACCCCAGACTATTCAAAACATCACAACTTGTCCACCAACATTATTGGTGGCCCAGCCTTACCATTTTTGTCAAAAACTATATTGGAGGATGCATGCTATGCCAACAAATGAAAATCAATACACATCCCACTAAACCCCCCCTCCTCCCAATACCTGCAGACCCAACCATGCTTCCATTCCAATCAGTCTCCATGGACTTTATCACTGACTTACCCCTATCCCATGGATATGACTCAATCATGGTTATTGTGGATCATGACTCCTCCAAAGGCATCATCCTCATTCCCTGCACTAAAACAATTGATGCCCTCAGGACCACCAAACTTTATCACGACAATGTCTACCAACATTTCAGCCTTCCCCACCATATAATTTCTGACCGCAGACCCCAATTTGTGTCCCAAGTCTTCCAAACACTGTGCACATGTCTTGGCATCAAGTCAAAACTCTCCACAGCCTACCACCCCCAAACTGATGACCAAACCAAAAGAACAAACCAAGAAGTCGAAGTGTACCTCTGAATCTATTGTGGAACCTCACTGCACACTTGGGCTGACTCACTCACCGACCTCAAATTCTCACACAACATCCAAACCCATTCAGTTACCAAGACATCACCATTCAACATCATCCTTGGATATGACCCCATCCTGATCCCACTGGTAATCAAAGACACCAACCTTCCCTCTCTCTCATGGCACCTCAAACTTCTATCCTCCATACAGAAAGAAGCTCTTGCTGCGCATGACCTCACCTGCACCCATATGGCATGACACAGATCTCGTGGCTTTCAACCATTCAAACTTGGTGATAAAGTTTGGCTAGAAGCCACTAATTTGCATTTTCCCAATAGATCCCACAAATTATCCCCTAAACAGGAAGGCCCATTCCCCATCACCCAGGTACTATCCCCCCTCAACTACTGACTTGGCCCACCCCCAGCATGGAAAATCCACCCCATATTCAACACCTCCCTTCTATCCACTTACACAGAGACTGACACTCACAGACCCCCATTCACTCAACCACCTCCTGACCTAATCAAAGGACACCAAGAATTTGAAATTGAAGCCATTGTTGCCCACAAAGGAAACAGAAACTGGCACAGATTCCTAGTTAAGTGGACTGGTTACCCCTCTTCTGAAAATCAATGGCTACCTGAGACGGGACTATCACATGCAGTCAACACCCTCAAAACGTATAAAACCCTCAAAAACTTATAGATCATCCCTCAGCAAATCTACATGCCCCTCACACCAACACACCCAAACTCAGACCTTGCCACCTGCTCCACCCTCTATATCAATACCCACCAACACCTCTGGTATCTTGCTATTGTCATACCTGGAGGACTTTTTGTTCTTGTATCCATCATCTACTGCTTTGTTCCCCTTTGCCAGCCCATCGTTTGAACCACCTGCAACCACCTCAACTACGGATACATCACCCCCTGAACCCACCATCACCTCTCCCTTCAACACTCAATCATTGCCAACCAACACTCCTGACTCACAAATGTCCAACAACTGCACCCCATGCCTCTCCCCATGTGCCTGCTGCCGCCGCCATACCTTTACCCCACCCCTGATCCCAGTCCAGGTTACCACACCCCATACCACCTTATCTCCCCACACCCTCCTCCAACATATTCTCCCCTGGCCTGCCCTCCACAATGAAGTGGACCGAGCCCTACGGCAACATCCCCACCTCAACCTCGTCAACACCAGCCAGAACAACCTCTGGTTCACTGAAACTCTCCAGACCTCCCTCTGGCGCATGCAGGAACACAGTTCTGAACTAGATGAGCAGCTCAACCGTGTGCAGACTGAACTCATCCTCTTCTGTGACACAGCTTACAGAACACTCATCATTGAAGACATTCACAGCACCATCATGCACCTCCACCCCCACCCCCACTGTTAGATTTGACCCGGTGAGGGATCTAATCAAGTGTTAACAGATTGCAATTGTGTAACTAGCGAGTTAGAAAGTT
>JAKOPK010000297.1:0-33957 GCA_024195185.1 Coniferiporia weirii
AAAAAAAAAAAAAAAAAAAAGTAACGAGCGCGGATGCCAAGCTAGGATAGGATCGGCGCTGTCACGCATAAGGGTCCTCCTGGCTTTTCGGCAGACCGGCGGCATCGGTGAAAATTTCAGCAATTTTTTCTTTTTCCCTGTAGTTCTGAGCTTGGGGACAAGAAAAAGTGACTGGAACTGAGAGGAGGTCGTTTCGGCAGCCTACAGCAAATTTAAAGAGCGGAGTGAATGTATAGCTCTAGTCCCGACCGACTCCGTCTCTTCTCTTCCCAAGTTCTCTTCGCGGCGCCGCTGCTTGTCCGTTTGTCGCACTGTGTTCGGCCCGCTCTATCTCGAAACATAAGTCCGTATCACCCTTGTGTCGTTTAACTCGCTTAGAAATCGTAACTCATTTCCAATCAGGCAGAAGGCGACGGACGCGCTTGCTAAGCACTCGGAATAAGGGGAATTTTCTATCGAGTCAGATAGGATCTTGACTCCTCGCTGGATTAGGCACTGCCACCCGCTCCCGATTCTTGTCTAATACGATTCGCGTCACGGAGTTATCGACTTACTCAGACTGCTATTTTCCTATATAACCCCCACGAGCGTGCTCTCGCTTCTTTGTCAGTACTCCGCTCCCCCAAAATGAGCCTCAGTGCTCTGCCCTCGCAGACGCCGACCCTCCGCGAAGACGACATTCGCAATGAGGTCAACGTCGTCCGCGCCGAGCAGGCCTTCCATGAGCTCGAGCGCGAGTTCTCCCGCAGGGACGAAGGCCTCACCCCCGAAAAACAAATAACTAATCTCGCTTTTGATGTCGAAAAGGCTGTCTCCCGCGATGACGAGCAGCCCTTTGACCTAAAAGAATATCTTAGCTCTTCTAATGATAAAAATACCGAGGCCGGCATAAAGCACAAGCATGTCGGCGTCACTTGGGAAGGCCTCCGGGTCAACGTTGACGGCGGAATTGACCATAAGGTACGTTGTGTTCTTTGAGCTGGCTGCTTGCACTCCGTTCTAATGACCGTCTGTAGTTCTACGTCAGGACATTTGGACGTGAGTGGACTCATCGGCGTCGTCTTCTCTCCTAGCCGCTAAATTATTTCTTCCGCATTATTTTTTTGATGCAGAGGCGTGCATCGAGTTTGTCTTGCTGCCTTACTTATGGATTATGGCTCTTGTCCGACCTCTCCTTCCGTCTAAGGCGACACCTACGCGCACTATTCTGCATGAGTGCGTAATTAGCTACTTATATGCGCGCTCTGCTGATTCGAAGCCTGAAGGCAATCGGGTGTTCTCAAACCGGGAGAGATGTGCCTTGTTCTTGGCTGCCCCGGCTCAGGCTGCTCGACATTCCTTAAGGCCATTTCCAACCAGCGCAGGACTTTCCGTAGCGTTACAGGGAATGTCAAATACGCTGGAATTGACGCCGCAGAAATGGCTAAGGTCTACAAAGGCGAAGTGGTCTACAACGACGAAGGTAGGCGCCCAGACGGATCTACGTGATCTTGCTATATTCTGATTGTGATGCAGATGACATCCATGAAGCAACCTTGACCGTCGCGCAGACGCTGGCTTTTGCGCTCTCTACCAAAACGCCGGGCCCGCGAGCTCGTCTACCGGGCGTCTCGCGCAGGGACTTCGCGGATGAGGTACAAAATACGCTGCTCAAGATGCTCAACATTGAGCACACCTCCAAGACGCTCGTCGGCAACGAATTCGTGCGCGGCGTGAGCGGCGGTGAGCGCAAGCGTGTTTCCATTGCAGAAATGATGGCGACACGCGCGCGCGTGCAGTGCTGGGACAATTCGACGCGTGGTCTCGATGCAAGTACTGCTCTAGACTTCGCCAAGAGTCTGCGTATCATGACCGACGTCCTCGGTCAGACGGTGTTCGTCTCGCTGTACCAGGCGGGCGAGGGTATTTACGATCTTTTCGACAAGGTCATGGTTATGGACTCTGGACGCCAGGTATTCTTCGGACCACCGGCGGAGGCCCGTGCTTACTTCGAAAGCCTTGGCTACAACAAGCTCCCTCGTCAGAGCACGGCCGATTATCTCACCGGCTGTAGTACGTATGCATCTATGATTTTTGTTTCCGGCTTATTGATTCCCTCTTAGCTGATAAGAACGAACGTCAATTTGCACCTGGATTATCCGAACACAGCGTCCCTTCTAGCCCCGAAGCTCTTGAATCCGCATTCTTCAAATCAAGGTATGGTCAGACCATGTGCGACTCGCTCGAAAAATACAAAATCGCGCAAGAGACAGAAAAAGCTGATCAGGAGGCTTTCCGTGCTGCCGTTTTGGAAGACAAGAAGCGCGGTGTCTCCAAGAAAAGCCCTTACACATTAGGCTTTTTCGGGCAGGTGAAGGCTCTTACATGGCGTCAGTTCCAGCTGCGTCTCCAGGACCGCTTCCAGCTGTTTACGAGCTTCACTCTCGCATGGGGACTTGCAATTATCATCGGTGCGGCATTCTACAATCTTCCACCGACGTCTGCGGGCGCATTCACGCGCGGGTCCGTCATCTTTGTTGCAATGCTTACAAGCTGTCTCGATGCATTCAATGAGCTGCCTATGCAAATGCTCGGGCGTCCGATTTTACACAAGCAAACTGCGTACGGCTTCTATCGCCCTGGTGCAATGTCAATGGCGAACACATTCGCGGATTTACCGTTCAGTGCGATCCGAGTTTTCGTATTCAACATAATCGTCTATTTCATGCCGCATCTCTCGCGGTCTGCCGGCGGCTTCTTCACATTCCATCTCTTCACGTATTTCGCGTTCCTCGCGATGCAGGGCTTCTTCCGTACTTTGGGTCTTCTCTGCACCAACTTCGATTCTGCGTTCAGACTGGCAACATTTTTTGTGCCGAACATGATTACCTATGCCGGCTACATTATTCCGACATTCAACATGAAAAGATGGCTTTTCTGGATTGCATACATCGACCCGCTCTATTACGCTTTCTCTGGGTGCATGGAGAACGAATTCATGCGCCTTTCGCTTATTTGCGATGGATCGTATGTCACCCCAAGGAACGGCGGCGTGTTGGACGAATATCCTAATGGCCTCGGTCCTAACCAAGTGTGCACTCTCTTCGGCTCGACGCTCGGCGACGACGTTGTTAGCGGCAGCTCGTATATAAGCGTTGGCTACCAATACAACGTAATCGATTTGTGGCGCCGCAATCTTGTCGTCCTACTTGCTTTCTTTGTCATCTTCCAGATTACGCAGTTAATTGCTCTCGAGTACTTCCCGCAGTACACTGGGACGTCATCGATCACGATCTTCGCCAAGGAGAATGCAGACTCGAAGGAAAAGAATGAGCGGTTGCGCGAACGCAGGGAGAATCGCAATGTCCGCGAGAAGGAGCAGTTCGTGGCCGACGAGAAGGCGGACGTCTCGGACCGCCGCGTCTTCACCTGGGAGGGCCTAAACTACACCGTACCTGTTCCCGGAGGTACTCGCCGCTTGCTGCACGACGTGATGGGGTACGTCAAGCCCGGAACATTGACCGCACTGATGGGTGCGTCGGGCGCAGGGAAGACAACCTGCCTGGACGTCTTGGCCCAGAGGAAGAACATCGGTGTCATCTCTGGCGATATCCTTGTCGACGGCCGACCTATCGACTCTGACTTTGCCCGTGGAACTGCGTATGCCGAACAGATGGACGTACACGAGGGAACCGCGACTATTCGCGAGGCTATGCGCTTCTCCGCATACTTGCGTCAGCCGTATGAAGTCTCGAAGGAGGAGAAGGATGCATACGTCGAAGAGATGATCGAGCTGCTCGAGCTTCAGGACATGGCAGACGCGATGGTCTTCAGTCTGAGCGTCGAGGCGCGCAAGCGTCTGACTATTGGTGTCGAGCTCGCGAGTAAGCCAGAGTTGCTTCTGTTCTTGGATGAGCCTACATCAGGACTTGACAGCCAGTCAGCCTGGAACTTGGTGCGATTCTTGAGGAAGCTCGCAGATAACGGTCAGGCAATTCTGTGCACGATTCATCAGCCGTCGTCCCTACTGTTCGAGAGCTTTGATCGTTTGTTACTTCTCGAAAGCGGCGGTGAGACAGTCTATTTCGGCGATATCGGCTCGGACTCTAGGGTTCTCCGGTCGTACTTCGCGCGTTACGGTGCAGTCTGCCCGTCGAACATGAACCCAGCGGAGTACATGCTTGAGGCTATCGGTGCTGGTGTTACCCCCCGTGTCGGCGACCGCGACTGGAAAGACGTCTGGCTTGACTCCCCGGAGTGCACGCGAGCGAAGGATGAAATTAACGAGATGAAGGCGAAAGCGCTGGCAAAGCCGCTCGCGGACAAGGCGAAGATGTCAATGTACGCGACGCCATTCTTGTATCAGCTCAGGATCGTTGTTGCGAGGAACAATCTGGCGCTCTGGCGCTCCGCAGACTACCTGTTCACTCGTCTATTCACGCACGGAAGCGTCGGACTGTTCCCGTCCCTATGCTTGCTGCAGCTGAAGTTAAGTGTTCGCGATCTGCAGTATCGTATCTTCGGAATTTTCTGGATTACTGTACTGCCGGCTATCCTCATGTCGCAAATCGAGCCGTTGTTCATCTTCAACAGGAGAACATTCATTCGGGAGTCGTCGAGTCGTATCTACTCGCCCTATGTTTTCGCTATTGGACAACTGATTGGCGAAATCCCTTACTCGCTTCTCTGCGCGTTCGTTTATTGGTGTCTCTCAGTAAGTAATATGGCTTTGGTTACTGTCTCAGACAAGAGTAACTAACAATTTCTGAAGGTGTGGCCAATGGGCTTTGGACAAGGGTCTGCTGGGACAGCCGGTCTTGGTTTCCAGTTCCTGATGGTCATTTTTGTCGAACTCTTTGGTGTCTCCCTGGGCCAGATGATCGCGGCGATTTCCCCTTCGGTTCAGGTAGGCCTCGCGGCGCAAACAACTTGTCGAAATTTTAATCTGATATATTCGTTTGAAAGATTGCTGTCCTATTCAATCCTTTCCTCGGTCTGGTGCTCACGACCTTCGCCGGAGTCACGATTCCTTTCCCCACTATGGCGAAGTTCTGGCGCTCATGGCTTTATGAGCTCACGCCGTACACGCGTGTGCTATCTGCCATGCTTTCAACTGAGCTCCAGTCAGTATCTCTGTTTACACGCATATGCGGCGTGTTGCTGAAGTTTGTCTTATCTCCTGCACAGCGGTCTCCCGATCACATGCCAAGAGGACGAATTCGCTGTCTTCAACCCTCCAAGTGGGCAGACGTGCACGGAGTGGGCAGGTGACTTCGTCAGCACGTTTGGCGGGTACCTGAACAACCCGAACGCCACTTCGTTGTGCCAGTACTGCCAGTACAAGGTCGGCGACGAGTTCTACACTCCGCTTAACATCAGCTTCGACAATCGCTGGAGGGATGCGTGGATACTTTTCGCTTTCTTCGGTGCGTTTGAAAGGGTTGCTTTGAGTGTAGAATGGTGACTGATTTATTTGCGTCCATCCTTACTTCAGTTTTCAACATGATTGTAACAATCCGTAAGTCTCTCGTCCTTCATACACACGCTCGTTTCTAATATGCTCTTCCCCGCAGTTGCATCTCGCTTCCTCCGCTATGCTAAGCGATAGACGTCCTTGTGTTGCTCTGCTTAAGGGGACACGTTTGCTCTTAGTATCTTTCTAGTCACGATATGCTATCCTGCACGCGCAATTAACTTACGTAGGCGCTGTATCAAAGTATAGATCTTTTACTATGTATCATTTCTTTTCTTCCTTCGACAAGTTGGTATTCGGGACGTATCTCGCACATTGGTCGTAGATTTCGATTTGCTGGTGGAATTTCGTGGAGGGGTGAAAATTCGGTGGATTGGGATGGAGGAGCCATGTCGTTTTGCAGAAAAGGTCTTTGATTGATTCGTAGGTGGGGTTTATGCGGGTCTGCCCGTGGGCCTTGGTCGATACTTCTAATATTGTTAGGGCAAGTTTCAACCTTGTTGAAAACTATGTCTCATGTCTAGCATCAATAATAACATTTCATTGTCGCGATTTGAATAGGCGGAGTTATCTCCTACATGTATATTGACTAAGGTGCGGGTAATACAGGACGTTGTGTGGATAAGCAGAATCATAATACAGGACATCTCTCACGAAAGCAGTAGTCGCTTTGAAAATAGTATCGCAGACGACCTCCGTCCATAAGCCCACTCGATTTGCGTCCAGAAGCATAGCGCGAAGAATATAGCACAACACGTTGCAGTGGCGTTGAGTGAAGAACACGCGAGAACGCGGGCTGCGCCCTCTATGCGCACGATTTCGGGATAATGCACGAGGAATCGCATTGTGACAACCGCCTCGCCCAGAAAGCCGAACGCCGCGCACAGGAGCACCATTGCGTACGTCCAGCGACGCGAGTGCTGCCGCCGTGTGAGGCGCGCCGGGCACGGAAACGCGAGCACGCTAATGCCCGGGAGTGCGCCCGGTTGGCAGGCGTCGTGTGGCACGACGCCCTGCGCAAGTGCGTCGCTGCGCGCTACCAGAGCGGGGGACTGGATGTATGCCGGGTCGAGCGTGTCGGCGAGCGGATCGGAAGGGCGACGCGTGTATGAGGGCAGTGCTGCGGGTGCGGAGACAGTCTGCCCTACATAGAGTTTCAAACTGTCTAGTGAAGGCAACGGCAGGCCGCAGGCTGGCGGAATAGCCTCCTCAGGCACTGGGGCATCATTAACTGTATTCACACTGGACGAGAATCGCGACCACGAGTACCGCCAGCCGACACCAGGTGCCCCTAGTTCAGGAAAAGAACTACTTCCAAGAGACCCGAGCTCCGCACCACTCGCGATACGCGAAACAGACGGGCAGAGAGTATCTGCAAGCTTCGAGAGAGACCAGGCCCGCTCACGACTGCCAGTATCGTTATCGGCTTGCGCGATTTCCACGAGCACAGAGGGGGACACGCCTTGTTCGCACGCGCCTGCGCCATCTTCCTGTTCCGCGCCCTCTTCCTGGTTCGCGCCCTCGTCGGGAGACACGAGGCTGCCAGAGCTGTTTGTATTGCCGGAGCCATCGATTAGGGCTATGCCATCTCCCTCGTCTGGGGCAGGTGGTTGAAGTTCGAGAAGCCCGTCACGCTGCTTTTTCCTTCTGAATAGGAACTTCCTGGTTGCCTGCAACCTCATCACTATATCACTGGAAAGGGGCGAGGGTGTACAGCGTAGAAATGATAGAAGCGCAAGCAGCGAGACTTATGGTTTGTCAGAAGGGCAGTGTTTAAGCACTGTCAGCCTCATTCCAGGCTGGCAGGGTCATGCAGGCAGATTCGAAACCTGCAACTTTGGTTCAGTCCGAGCCAGCCTGCGTTCTGTGGCTCAAGTTCAGACACAGACTTCACACTTCACAATAGACAGTGCACTCACCATTTTTTGAGACCACGTCCGCAGCGGGATAAAAGGGGCAGAGGTTGAGCAGTAACAACCCACCCAGACACATTCACGCTCAAGCACAACCACAGCTACCACACAACTACTACACCTCTTACCCACCGATCAGCGATGCATTCGACTCAGACCTCTCTCAGGGTTGAAACCTCTCTCAAATTCTCGACTCCGGTCATCTCTATCGAGCCCCCGTCGCCGTTCACCACAGAACCACCCATCGGCAGCATTGCCATTAAACCTTTGTCGCGACTGAGCGCCCCGCCCATCAATCTCCTGCGCCCTCCCACGAGTGCACATGTCGCACGCAGTTCGATCGCGGGACCCAACCACACTGGCGGTGGCGTCAGGATGGTCTATCCCTCGTACTCCCAGACGCACTGGCCCAGGCGAGCACACCGTGCTGTCGGGTCCGGAGCCCACATCGAGCACATCTCAAACGTGGAAGATGGACGCATCTCAAAAGACTCGACGGACGTCGGCCACGAGTCCTGACGCGATGTACTTGAGCAAAGGGCACGATAATTCGTAAACATCAGCGGCTTGTTTCCCGCATATTATTCGCACTTGAGAGCGCGGCGCCGCGAACAGTCTCGAGTAAAAGACGAAGGAGGATTGGGGAAGGACGGGGCGGCGGGTCGAGGTCGATTGGATAATCAGTCGGTAGTTGCCGAAGATATATTGGGCGGGGCCCAGCGGTAGTCTTTTTTTATCTTGCCGAGCCGCGGCACATGCTGTTTGTCATCTTGTATTCCGTTTATGTCTCGCATTGGTCACCATTTTATTATGTAACACCATGGCCTTTTTCAGGTGCTTCATTCTCATGAATCTCACTGTCCGTCTCGTAACTTGAACTCGGTGTTCGCCTTACCAATGGAAAAGCTGTCAATGAGTTATGCTGTCCTCGTCGTCGCAAGCATGCTATCGCGTTTCTACACAGCATTCTCACAGCCTTGCAGACTATCTTCTGCTGCGCTCGAAGCCAAGATAGACTTGTATGGCGTTTGCCGCGCAGGATCAACACCGATCTATGCACAGGAGCACGGTAATATCCCCCAGACCCCACATGCACGATCAAATATCGACATGTGCGTGGTAAAAGGATCCGAGTGATACCGGGTTATGATGCGTTTTTCCTAAACTTCAATCTTGGTCCTTTTTCCCGCCAGGCGACCGAGTGGCAGTCCGACATAATAAGGTAGTATGAGTGAGTACTATTGATATTGACGCCCTATATTCAGCCCCAAAAATCCCTTCTGTGGAGTATGGGATGATGCGGGTGAACACTCGAGTAATATCCGGACTGTTTCTATCTTGCTTGATGGAGAGCGCATCATGTCTGCACAGGCGGCAACACCCTTAGGATCTGGGGTACGGCTGGGGATGCTCTTTCACAGGTCCTTCAACTGATGTCGGATCTGTTTCCTACTTAGCTGATGACGAACGGGGTCCTGTTCGTACCACCCCATTCTGGGCTTGGGGTTTGCTCCCATACGCTTCTGGTTCACGCGTCCTAAATTCACAATGATGTCGTTGATTTCATCCACCTCAGCAAATATCCCGCAAACGGTGGTTACCGGTACCGTAATGGCTATGTCGTGAGATGAGTTTTGGTGCTAATTATCCATCAGCGTACAGCCTGCATGACGCTGGTGGCATGATATAGTTCAGTCTATGTACTACTTCGACGCTCGGCCTGAGCGAACCCCGGCTTTTCTTTAAGATTCCCCATTGAGAAAAGCGTTCCCTTTTGATGACTACGCTGGTTATCACTCATAGGGCGAAGTGTCTCTCATTCACGACTCACGATCCGTCTCGATCTACTCCGCTTGTTCAAACTTCTTCTCTACGTTTGTCCGTTCCTTCCTCCCATTTCACGGGAGAAAACGGAAAAATATGAAATTGTCTCTCAGTGATACTTCTCAGGTCTGAGGGCAGTTCATGCTCCCTGTATTGGAGTGTTTGATCACGGTGCACGGATCTGTTACTCCCCTTCTTTTCTTTCTTCAGTGCCGGGCACCCACCAGGACTAACGTGCGGTGCGCGCAAGAAGATATCGTACATACCTGACAAGGCCCACGCCATATGACGGAGTTGCACTTTGCGCTCCCTGCGCCCTAGCTTGCCGGTGGCCGTCTCAGCTACTACGGAACTTGAACAGCCAGTGGACAGCCTGCAACAGGCTGTGCTCAACACTCTTTATTTGTAACATCGGAATGCTTGCTATTATGCCACATGGCCGGAAAGCGCGCTCGTTGCAACGGACGATTTAGACACGTAGACGACCCGCGGCCCATCGGTCCTGCCGACTGTTTTATAAACGCCGTTATAAGTGACATACAGTATCAACAGGTACTACCCATTATCTCCTCCCCTTTGTATTACTTGCCCCATCTTCATGCTCATTTTTGTCGCGTATTTCCATAGCATGTATCGTATGGCGCTGGGAATTTTCGTAGGAACAAGTGAAATTGTGAAAATATGAGTGGGGGATGCTAGTTTACTGGTGGTATTACAACCGGAACTCGTGACCGTCTGCGGAGTAAGTTTAAAAGGATGAGAAATGACCAAATTGACGACTGTGGCTCGAAGAAGAGCCACAAATTGTTCCCGGGCGTTACCGCGGAGAAGAGGAAAATGCCGGGAGACCTAGGGTTTCTATGCGCCGTGCGGGACATCGCACGTAAAATCCCACTACAAATCCTATTCATGTCAGCGCAGTCCAATTTTACCCAGGCGATAAACCACATGCCATTCAGGAGCCCTCGGTCAAGATCTATCTGTATAAGCTGCTTAACATAAAGGCCGCTCCGGTCTCCGGGTCGATCGACGCAGCAATCAACGGAAGTTTATCTCCGGTTCGGACGTTCGTTCAATTTTGGTCATTTCTCTTCCCGTGTATAATCGGAAAGGAAGCTCGTAAAGGGTAGCAGGAAACGTCTCTAATTGCATTCCGTAGTCATGTTTATGATAAGCCAGTCGAATAGTACAGACGGAGCTCGAAGCGAGTTCCGGTGTAGGGGGGAACAACAACAGACGTAGAACGGAGGCCCCGATATCAATACAGGTCCATTGCACTTCGGACCGAAACATTTCTTACAACTTCAAGTCCCTCCGATATCTGATGAATGCCCGTAAGTTCTCCAAGATCTCCTCTCCACGCGCACGCAGCGCACGGCCGCCCTCCTTTTTCCGGTCGACGGCCCTTACCGCGCGCTTCACGCTGTCCACACAGTCCGACAGGGTCACGAGGTATTGGCCCTGTCGGAAGTTCGTGTCGTATGGCATGTTCTCGTCGGAGTAGATGTCGATTAGCGCAGAGGTAGCCTGGAAGATCGGTTCGGAAGTTAGTGTAGGGGTGGGCCCCGAGGAGGAGATGGTAAGAAGGTAAGTAGAGATTATCTGTGATTTTTGTTCAACATGAGTGTTTGGAAACTTGAAGTCATTTTTTGGGACATACGCGGTTTGCTTCGATAGACTCGGGGTGCTGTGCGAGACATTCTAGCGCGCCAATGCATTTGACCTTGACTTGCGCATCCGTCGATGCGTCACAGAACTGCATTAACAGCTTCACTTGTTCCTCATTTGGCACCTGTGAGGACAGGAAGAAAGAAAATATTCATCAGAATAGCGCCATCAATCAACATCCGAGAAAGAGCTTACAATGCTGCCCTTCCAGATGCCCCCGATGCCCCACATGACACCAACCGCGACCTCCCACATCTCCCTCCTGCGCTCTTGTCCCCGACCGCCTTCGAGCCCGGCGGCGCCGAGCGCAGCCCATACTGCATCCCATACACGACGCCCCGCGTCGACGTCCGCGCGCACCGCTGGGTCCTTCTCATGCGCCAGTGCCAGAGCGAGGAACACGTTATTGAGACACTCGAGCGCGCTGACATGGATTGCACCGAGCGCAGATGTCGTCGGCGGGTGTACAGCTGGTGCGGGTGCGGCTGATGCCGAGGACTGTAGGAGTGGCGGGAAGGAGAGTGAAGTAGGCTGTGTGAGCGCGAGGAGCGGGGCGAGGATAGTTGGGAGGAAGGAGGGCACGGGTGCTGTGGCAATACTAGCTTTTGGAGTGGGTTCAGTCACGGGGGGCTGGTCTGTTTCCATCTCGGCGTCATCTTCATCCTCTACACATGTTAAATGCCATTAGACAACTCAAAAAGCTAGATATGAATAAAGATAAAGAAGCACCTTCATCACCATCGACATCTACCTCGTTTTCCTCTACGGAGGCGGGCTCGGGATCTGGCAAAGTTGCGCACACACCCGTCAGGATTTCCAAGCTTAATTGTATGTTGCGCAATTTCGCTTCAATGCGATCAAGTTCCCTTTCGCTTGGCGACCTGTGGTCTGACTTCGGCGTGTGTTTGAGAGACGGCTTGTCCACCTTCGGCTCCTCCTCCTCCTGCCAACGCTATCGTAAGATCATAGACAGACTCAAGTTTTAGCACACAAACCAATTTCGCCAGAAGCTCCAAGACTCTGTTAGTCGTTTCCGCCAACAAAACGGAAGTTAATACAGGCGTCACGAGAGGCAAAATGATAGTTCGGTCGATGTCGATGGTGGATGCTGCCGAAGGCGCTGGCACGGGAGAAATGTTCCTCAAGATACCTGCTAACTGGTTAGCCGTGTGCGTTAGGTCTCGTGAAGTTAGATTAGACATGTACCGGCGGAAAGGACTCTGACAGACACCAGCCTGTCCTCGGCCATCTCCTGCGCTTCTGCGGAAATCGGGACGGGTACAGACTCCGCACGAGCGACAGCCAGTAGACATGAGGTGTATGAGGAGTTAGATCGTAACTCTTCAATTGCGGGTATGTTATCGTCCGTCAGAACGTACAGACACTGCGCTGTCCACTTGGCTATCAGAAAAAGAAAGGCATACCGGAGAATAAGCTCACCGGCAGCAGCGACGGTTCTTGACGGTAGCTTTTCGCGGTTTTCCAGGAAGGCCATGAGGAAGGGGACAAGGTGGATGTCGTTGATTGCATTTAGGGCCTTGTTAGATGTCTCTCTAGTTTTCTTAGATGATCGGCAAAATGCAATGTCAAGAAGGGGGCTCACGATAGACACCAGATCAAGGTGATCGCGTTTTCTGCGAGGCCATAAACAAGCTCGGAAGCGCCCTCGGGTGCAGAACTTGCGGACGTTACGAGTTGGTGCAGAGCGCCAGATATCTTTCGATCCAGGTTTTAGCCGTATATATAGACCAAAAATAAAGTAGCTTACTTTCGGAATGAAGGTCTTTAACGGCGTCAGAATGTTTTTGTTGTACATCTCCGCACAAATGTCAAACCCTCCATCTATGCATAGATTTCTGGGCTGTAAGTTCAGTTATGTTCCGTGATCGTATCAGGGACGACCTGCGCACCTCAGAGCGCCCGCTGCCTCCACGACGACCTCTTCCACACTGTCCGACAGCTTGGCGATTAAGACGCCGACGATGTTCTTTCCCTGAAGTAACCTCCGGGTAGACGGGTCATTTTGAATCAAGTTCGAGACAGCCGAGCACGCCCATGTCCGCTCTTGCGCATCTGTGCTTTCTAGCTGCATATACTCATCTTTAGCGAGGATTCGTATACGATGGATCTACAGACGACAAGCCAGACCTTTTGGATTATGGGCAGCACGGCGTCCTTGCGTGAAGATGTGGCCGCTGCCGCCTCGAGTCCCTTGGGCAGATGCGAATCTGGGACACGCACTGGATTATGTCTCCTCGTTGCGCGTTTTTTCTGAGATTTCCCCATGGATGAGGTCGTTCACCGTTCTCGACTCGCTCGGGTGTCTGCAAGCAGCCTGCTCAAAATTTGTGAGTATGCTTACGTAATCTTAAGTTTGTGAACTGCAACTTGCTACTGCGCCGCTCGTGTTACGACGATTAATACGCAGACTGGTGTGTTGTAAGGAAATACTTATATACTCTTGCGCCCCTCGTCCCAGATGATTTTAAAATAATATCGTAGTAATGAAAGCCAGACCTACATATATGTGTGGAGGCCACCATGTGGAGACGGGTGGCGGTAAACCATGCCAAACTGCTCCGATAAACGAGGTGTTACTATTGTAATTAATGTAATTAAAAGACATGAAAGCCTTCAACAACTGGGCAAGTATCAGGAGATGGGATTTTAAAATGCTTAAACCAGCATTTGGGCCCGGAAGGTGTGAATCCCGCTCCCCGATCAAATTTGGGCATTAATGTTGACTTCATAACGTGATCGCCATATCCGGAACTCGCGGCCTCCCTCCCAGCTAGCTACTTCGCTCTGCTCTGCGAGCTTCCGCCACTGTGCTTCAGCACCTCCATCTGAGACACCTCCGCTGGTCGCAACCGAACATGCCCGGGAGACCAATCACGATTGATGACAGATGGCGCTGACGATCGTGCGATTTGCGAGTCGCACTATTGATGTGCGTGGCGGTTCGGCTGCTCTCCTAATGGTTCGTGCGCGCCGCGCGGCCGGTCCGGCTTTCTGAGGCAATAATCAATTCGTAAGAACTTCGGCCACCTTCTGCGTGTTTTTCGCACTCGGGCGACTTCATGTACTTGTACTCGTTCTTTGTGCTGCCCGGTGATCCCCCATCCTTTTGTTCTTCATCATATATCTCGCCTTTCAACGTTTCCCCTACTCGTGTCTTTCCGGCGCGCTAAAACCTTCATTTATTTGTCGTACCACGCTTTAGCGGACTTAAGCCTGACACCGTTATTGGACCGCGACAAGTGCCAAACAACAGTGGTTCGATACCGCAATTTTCGGTGGCGAGTCCACTTTGCAATGCCCTAAAACTGCCAACTCTTCGTGTTATATATCGAGTCTCCGCGGCCGGTTTATAATTGATTCCTGTCCCTCCTGGCTGTCTCCTGGAACTCTGCTCGGATGGACGCAGTGGATCTGAGAAGATTAATGATCAGTGTAGTGGGCTTCTCGATGGCGGCGGCAGGCCTCTTTCTGGTGCGTTTATATGGGTATCTGTTTCTCGGCGCGTTTCTGACCTTCTTAAAGAGCATTGCTGCACCAGTTGTGGCCACGATCGTACCTTACTTTCAGTCTCAAATGCCTGTCCTGGTCGATGTACACTCTCAAAAGCGGGAGACGACAGTGCCCCGTAAGAGTAGTCGTATCATCGATACTGCTACTGCATCTACTCTGTCGAGATCTGAAGATTCCGTGGTCACCTCCTCAACAGGCACGACCTCGTCGGCAATTCCCTCCGCGGCGAATGACGGGGTGGGACAAGCTCCCATGGTGACTCCGAAAATACTCCAGGACTTGCCTACTACTGCTCAGTTTAACGCAAGTCCTTCGTCTCCTCCTGGCTGCGCGACGCATGTCCGCCACATCTGTTCCCCGCAACATTGTGCAAACCAAGCTAGTACATCTGCATCTCCTTCGCCATCGCTCGAGCTCATAAACGAGCGGGCGAGAAGCAAGAATAGAAACAGTTTGCCATCGGGGTTCTGCATACGGGCATCTCCCACACCATCCTTCCTCAGTCTCACACCGATCACTCCGGATGAGCCTGCCGTGAACTCTCCAAGAGCATGCTCATCATCCGAAAGTCATGCGACCCATGAGGGGGTGCGCCCTTCTCGCCGTTCAACTAGTTTCTTCGGCCTTCGACGTACATCTAAACGCTCTCTCACTTCCACGAGGTCTGGATCTGAGCCTGCGTCGCAGCCATCTATACCTCCTCCCTCACGCAGGAACTCGATGACCTCTTCTCCTGCTCGAATATTGGCCTCTTTGCGAGATCACACTTCCTTGGACTCGGCAGCTGCAGGGCCTGAGGGCGCTTCTCGTTCAGAAGAGAAAACGAAGGGTTCATCATATTGTAAGTGAGACGCATATTCCCTACGTTTCGCTGCTCACACTCTTTAAACACAAGTCTTCAGGCTGAAAAATAAGAAAATTGGGAAAGACAAGGAGAAGGACAAGTCAACGTCGAAGGAAAATAAATCCAGACAAAAGGAGAATATCAGCGAAGGCGAGCAGGATGGGTGCCACTCGCAGCCCCATAGCGAGGCAGAAGAGCGGCCTTCACGGAGGCCCATCTGCCCGCGCTCGCGATCCGCGCGCAGGTCTGACACGGCGCCTGCGCCACGCACTAGGCCCTACGAGGCGCCATACAACTTTCCCGCTCCCAACTCGCCGGAAGCCATCGACTACGTGCGTCGCACGCGTGATGAGTATATGCGCCTCTCCTCGAGTCCGCCTGCTGTGGGAGCACCACTTCCTGACCCGCCTGTGCGCACCTCGGTTTCAACACCACCACTTACACGCATACCTCAAAGTGCACCTGCTGATCACATCGGATTCGTACCCCCTGAGCGACATCGCAAGACTGCGTCTGCTGGCGCCGACGAACTCGGCTTCATTCTCCGGCCGACGCCTCCGCCGACCGAGAGGCTGCATGTCCATTACGGGGTCGCGCGCGCATCAACGCTGCCTGCCGGCGTCCGTGCAGCACCGCCAGCCGATGCACAAAGCCCTCCGCGCCCAATCCTCAAACGGTCGGGACTGTCTTTATGACGTTTTGTTTGAGCGCTCTTCGGCATCAATGGCGAACTTGGGCGGTTCGTCACTGGCGATTCGCTTCAGCAGTCAAGGTCCGGACCCGATCGATCGACAGCAAATATTAGGAACAGAGCTGACCCCGCCAGTGCGGTTCCGTTCCCCTTGCAGCGCTCCGGCCGCCCCCTTGTGATTTATAAACTATCTTAAAGTATAACATATCCAAACCCCTCTCATGAATGAATTCCACTGCATTGACCATTCTGTAACTCACTTCATTCATTCTCATCAATCAAAGCTGTCTTCCTAGGCTGTACGCCTCACCCCTAGCATTAGCGTGCACTTACCCCTAATAACATAGCATTAGTGCTGCCGATCGGCGTCACGGCTTGTCACTTTTGTGCTGCGGATACGTCGGCACGTATCGATGTTGCCGTCCCTGGAGTGTTCCCGTCGTACGACTTCTGGTTTTTATATTTCACCGTAATAACGGTTTGCTGTTCATACGGAAGGATATCCGCTTCTCGCACTCTTCATTTAGAGCTGGGCAGATTCGGACTTTTGCCGAATAGACCTCTCATCTGGATCGCTTTGCTTCGAGAACTCAGCTCGGGGAAATCTCCTCGAAGACTCTGCAGACCGGGCCGTCTTGGATCTGGCCATCCCGAAATCTCGGAGGTAGACGGCTGGACTTTGTCCTGAATGACGACGTGCAACTTTCCCTGGTGGAAATATTTATAATTAGCGTATCGCGTCCTACGCCGCGTGGCATTTCCGCAGCTGTTAACTTGGTAACACCTGCTTGCATTTCTTTTGAGTGTATAAAAAAGCGGCCTGTAGCGGAACGAGAGTCGGTTCAAGGCTCTGTCAAAAATACCGCTAGAACGCAAAGAAAGATGCGAAAGCTGATCAGCGCAGTACGGAAAAAAAATTGCTACGATTTTCTTTGATGCGTATAAAACGCGCCGGCTCGTTCAATGTTGACAAGAATCGAAAAACCTCCTTCTAACGCCGCCGTCGTCCTTTTTACTAATACACTTTCGGATACATGTTCGTTTCCATCGGTGTGACAGAGGCTTGGCTGTAAGTATTACTTATCCTGCTATTTTCTAGCCTGGAGTCTGCGAATCCTGTGCGTGTACGAGAAATTGCTGGACTGTCGGAAATATCGGGAATGCATGTTCGAGAGCGGACCTCAAAGACTATTCGTTGATTGTGGGTCGCATATACACCCTATCGCATTATGCATAGCCATAAATTTTCTTCAGTATTGGGCCGCTAGAAGAGCAGAGTATGCCTTAAGTATTTCCCGGCATCAAGGTGAGGCTGTAAGAGGGAAAGTAACGTAGGGGAGTGATGTAGTGGTGTGACCAGAATGTCACGTGTGACATAAGAAAATATTCCCCTTTCTTTCCTTTTCCGCCTTGCGGCTTGTTACTACAAACCTTCCTCCCGCTCGCCCGTCCTTTCGTCGTAGCCGTCGCTGCTGTCTCCCGTTGCCGCTCTCGACAATGCCGCCCCGCGGTAATGAGGGGTATGACTTTACCCCAATTTTGACCCACTATCTCTTCTTGTTTACTACTATTCTCGCTGTGGTAAGTCTGTCAGCTCCTTAGGGCGTGCATCCATCGCTGCGGAAAGGCGCTGACATGCGTTCGTCTGCAGGCAGGCTGGTTCACTGCCTTCATTGGACAAGCTGTGGCGACAGCAAATTGTACGTCTACACCTCCCCTGTCACATTTGCAAACTGCTAACCTCCCTGAGTGCAGTCGGCCATGGTGCGGTTGGTGTACTATGGTTCGCGATCTTCCTCCAGATGTTCCTTATCCTTGGTGTACTGCACACCCTCGCAAGCGACTCTATCTCGATGCACCGCTTCCAATTATCAGTATTTGGCGCTATTGCGATTGTGTTTTCCGTTGATGGCGTCAATGAGGGCATCTTCTCGGACGCTAGTTCTCTCGAAGCCATGGGCGCTGGCTGGCTCATCCTCGCGATAGTCAACATTTTCTGGGTCCTCTATTTCACCTCGGAGGAAGACTCGCTCGCACTACACGTCTTCAACTCGATGGGTACGGGTGGACTCTCACCGCCAAATCGCCGTCGCCGCGGGACTCGCGGAGCATCGATGCATATGGCCGGCAACGGCTACACGAACAGCTACGGGGGCCCAGGCATCGGGTCGGGTGATGTTCCGTACGACACGAAGATGGGCAACGGCATGGGTATGGGCCCCGCTGTGCGCAGTAACGCGAGCTTGGGCCCGAACGGCGGAGCGAGTATTGGCGCGGCAACACGAAGCATTGGACAGACGGGAAGCATTACAGGCGCACAAAGCACGGGGGCAACCGATAACGTCGGCGCTAGCTCACCGCTTATGGGCAGCGGTAACGCAGGGGTCGGCGCTGGAGGGGGTCTACCTAGTCCAGAGCAGAGGCAGAGTAACCCCGAGCCCAGTCCGGCGCCTGATACTTACGCGTATAAAGCAAAGGCGCTCTACGCATGTGAGTGGCTGTCGGTTTCTGATGTTATTTCAACCTCTGAGGTGGAGACATTTATTCAGATACCGCATCGCCTGATGACCCGAATGAGATCTCGTTCACCAAGGGCGAGGTGCTCGACATTATCGACAAACAGGGGAAATGGTGGCAGGCGAGGAAGGAAGACGGATCAGTGGGGAGTGAGTGACTTATACCATTGCAAATAACGTTTGCAGTTCGTTGACAACAATTTCTTCTAGTTGCCCCGTCTAATTATCTACAAATCATCTGAGCGTGGAAAACGTCCGTTATCTCATCTTCGTACTACTGACGGCCACTTAACGCCCTGTTACGTTTTCCATACCCTCTACTTTCTTATATGTCGCTCACTTGTTCGTGCCGTGCGTCCCCTCTCATTAAAGAGACGGAGCGTGGTGTCGCCCAATCTTTGTTTACCGTTCCAATTAAGCTATCTTACCTACCTTCGCTGTAGCTTGTCGGCTAAGTCTGAACATTGCCTTTTTCCCTTCCTGTGCAATTCGACCTTTCCTTACTGTTGTCCTGTGCTCCAGTCATTTTGCTGACACACCCACGGTGTCCTTGGATGCACTGTTTCGACTTACGTTTGTTGTTGTACATAGGTACGAGGGTCCCGGGATATATTTACAAAGACCGTTCCCTGTATCCACGCGATTACCCAGGTGACGGCCGCAATGTCCTCGAGTGGTGCATCTACGCTCATATATATTTGATAACGTGAAAGACTTAGGTTCCATATTCCGACTTTGTACTCACATACGCTTTCTCTCTATTCTTGTACCCCTTGCATAATCCCTTAAACTTATAAAATGCTTTTCTTTTCCGGCGTCTTGGAAGCAGAGAGGTGCAGGTACGCGTTAGAGTTGCACAGCCAACATGACATAACGGCGGCGCGCGGTAGCTCGCCAGCACGCGTGTCGTGTGAACATTTGTAGACACAGGGCGATGGTGGCGGCCACTAGCCGAGACTCGTATCAAAGACAATACTATGCGCTTTGTCCCTCTCTACCAACCATTTGCCCCTTTCTCTTTCTCTCCTTCCTAAGTCTTTGCTTTGAGCGCAGGGGTGCTTGGGAAGGGACTGGCTTTCTCGTTTGATTCTTGATTTGAAGTACTGCCAGAGAGCCTAGGACCTGCATGAAGATGGCGAAAGTTGAGAGGGATGAAGTGTTCTACTTCTCTATGACAATAATCCAGGTACAATTCAGCTATTTGACTGCTCTTCGGGGACAGCTGCTGATCGAATTCTACTGCACAAACTTGCAGGTGGAGAGCACTCTGTTTAAGGTGCCTCGTCGGCCATTTGAAGAACAGTCGGACATCTTCCGGTCTATGTTTACTCTTCCGCCGGAGAATAATGCTCAGTTTGACGGAATGAGCGATGAGAAGCCTCTGCGCCTAGACGGTGTCAAACGGGATGACTTTCGCGCCTTCCTGCAGGTCCTACTCCCTCCGTGCGTGCATTGATACCGAGCTATTTTGGCACCGTCTAATACTACTTCCATCCTGTAGGAGCTACGGCGACGAGATGGAGTTCTCCGAGAAGGAGTGGCTCTCCATTCTAAACCTCGCAAACATGTGGAACTTCACGAAGATCCGCCAGACGGCGATCGAGAAGCTGCAGCGCAACAACATCGACATCGTCACTAAGGTCGAGCTCGCCCACAGGTACGATATCCGCGAGTGGCTCTTCGGCGGGTACCTTGCTCTCGGCAAACGCGAAGAGCCGCTCACTGTCGAGGAGGCCGCGCGCCTAGGGTTTGACTTCGCCGTCAAGATGGCGCGCGTGCGCGAGCAGCTGCTGCGCGACAAGATCGCACACCCGAACGCATACCGTACGCGTCCATCATTTATCCCGTCGCGCGGAGACAGCCCGCGCGGCTCGTCCCGCAACTCGCAGTCGCTGCGTTCCCGCGTCATACCGAGCAACCTCTTCCCCGGTGAGCTGGAAGACGAGGACGACCTCGTGTTGTCCAAAGCCATTAATGAGGTCTTTGGTATTCGCGGAGAGCCTCGTTTCGCATATTCGACTAATATAGAACAAGAGGAGCTTGTCCTCCATCCTCCCTTCAACCCACAAGGCGTGCCCTGGCCTTACGACATTATTGACCAGCTTTGATTGCTGCGATCTCTATTATGACATTGTGTGTACTGTATATTGCTGTGTATGATTGATCTGTCTGTCAGTGGGAATACCTATATCGTACGCAGGCGGACGTTGACTCTCCCACTAGCGCTGTGCCTTTGATGCTGTGAATGGAACGAAGACGCAGTATAGTCCCGTGTGTCCCGCTCGGATGATAGGGGCTCCCTTAACTCGCCAAGTATCCAAACTGGGAATGGCTGTATAAGGTTCGAAGTGCACTGTTCTCAGGGGAAGGCCGGCATGTGACGGACCTTAAGGAAGGCGGCACTCTTGCGGAACGCTGGCTTGAGTATTTCAATCTAGTAGTCTTGATGCGTGCTTGCGCAATCGCAGTATCACCCTAGGACAGCGACTCAATGAGCGAGACTGATACACGCATCTTGGACCGTCCTGCAGTGGAAAAGAAGGATAACAGATACTATTATTCTCTAATTACTTTCCAAGTGAGCTCATTTTTAATAAATGAGACAAACGGCTTCTCAATCCCGCGCAACTAGATCGAAGACTGCTTGTTCCGCGTGCCACCAAACGCTTTCCAGGAGCAGTCTCAAATCTTCCGCGACATGTTCTCTATCCCGACGGACGGCAAAGAAGGAAATAGCGATGACAACCCTATCTATCTCGCGGCAGTCGAAACGGACGCATTCCACGACTTCTTGGAGCTCCTCTACCCACAGTAATGTTTATTCATATTGAAACAAATTGAACGATAAGATACAGGCTCTGACACGCAGTGCTGTCTCTTTACAGGCCGCGCCGCGAGGGTCTGGATAATTTGGCTCAGGAAGCCTGGTCAAGCAGTCGTTGGATCAAGATCCTGGATCTCGCAAGATGTGGGACTTCAAAACCGTCCGAAATATTGCCATCTCGAAGCTCCAGAACTGCAAACTCGAAGAAGTCTATAAGATCGAGGTTGCGCGCAAGCACGACATCAAGCACTGGTACGTGCCGGCGTACATGGCGTTGGCGAAGCGGGACAAGCCGCTGGATATTGTGGAGGCCGACAGGCTCGGGTACGACTTCGCGGTGAAGATGGCACAAGTCCGGGAACGGAGGTTGATACGGGGTGCGAATTGCTCGCGGTGCAATCCCGGTGGGGGCAAGGGGGAAACGTCGAAACCTTATTCGAAGGTTGATAAGAATCGTAATCGCACCGTTTTATTGGCCGAGAGGGCACAGGAGGAGGAGGAGCTGAAGAGAGATGTCGAAGCAGTTTTTGGAACTGGAGGTACACACGGATTATCCGCACTAGGACTTTCGTTGCTGGGCCAGTCTTCATGAACATTACATAAAGTTAAAAAACGCGAACTGGGTTTAGTATGTATCGCTGCGGAATGAGTACGCGCATGTAAGGAGGGAAAGAGCTTTTCACTTGTGACTTTCCCCGGGCCTCACAGTACTGTACGGTCTGCACAGAACACCTACAGTAAATCATGACACCATGACTCTCACACGTCTCCAAAGGAAAAATCGAACGTAGCGAAGAGCTCAAGTATGCTCGGTCTGGATGAGATTGAAGTTGCGAATGTGTATTAGTATCGCTTATTAAGCGGGACGGTCAATTTCGTGTAAGAGGCATAAATGTCTATTACATGAGTGGGAAAAGATTACGGAATGCAGATAAAATAACTCGCCCCACTGGCACGCCATCCTGCTCCCTAGCTTTAGACCACCTGTATCCTACATCGTGACATACATCGAGCTTAAAATAGTTCACTGATGTGTTCAAAGGCTCACCCCTTCACCCTGCATCCATTTTCCATCGTGGTATGCCCTCCGTATGTAGCCGGATAGTGCACCTGTCAAAAAGCACAAGGTCCCACTCGCGGCTGGCTTCGGAGGGGGCCTACTGCATGAGGCTTAGAGTGTACTGTGATCAAGAGAAAGCAGGCATGCGGAGGACATGCGGTACTTATGACACGGCATTGGCTTGAGTATTTCAACCTAACAGCCTCGATCCATAACTCTCGCAACTATACTACTATACTGCGACGACCGCTCGATGAGTGAATCTGGAACGTTGAACTTGGTCCGCCCGGCGGTGAAAACGAGGGACGACAGATATTACTATTCTCTGATTACCATCCAAGTGAGCTTTACTCCAAGTTGCTTCCGTTGTAAAAGGGATCATGTGCGACCAACTATCATGTGCGATCTAGGTCGAAGACTGCTTATTCCGAGTTCCACCAAGCGCTTTCGTGGAGCAGTCCCAAGTTTTCCGCGATATGTTCTCGATCCCGACAAACGGCGAAGAAGGAAATAGCGCTAAAAATCCCATTTATCTCGCGGGGGTGAAATTAAACGTTTTTCGCGACCTCCTGGAGCTCCTCTATCCGCGGTAATCCATGATTTATATTGAGGTGATTATTTCATCTTGCCAATTGCAAGACTGACAATACGATGTCCTCCTTGCAGTTCACGTCGCAAAGATACTATCGAATGGGTTCAAGAACTTCCTTGGTCGGCAGACCGCCGGATTAAGGTTTTGGAACTCGCGGGCATGTGGGATTTCAAACCCGTCCAAGACCTGGCCATCTCTGAGCTTGAGCGTTGCGCAATTGATGTAGTCCATAAGATCGAGATCGCACACAAGCACGACATCAAACACTGGTATGTGCCGACATACACAGATCTGGCGAAACGAGAGAAGCCGCTAGAGACTGCGGAGGTCATCCGACTTGGCTGTGATTTCATGGCGAAAATAGCACAAGTCCGGGAAAGGAGGGCGACGCGGAGCACGAAAAACCTTCGGTGCAACTCGTGCAGTTATATGGAAGTGCACAATCAATCCCCCTTCTCCCGATTCCGTAGCTATCGTCCTCCAGATCCTGGGGCGGGTGAAAACGAGTTAATCCGAAAAGACATAAAGGAAATTTTCGGAATCGATTGTGAGCATGGATGGGCGCTATCTCCTAATAAACTGACGATGACAATTTGTGTAATTGTTAGCATGATTAGCATGGACATATGAACAGACAAGTCGAAATCATGCTCGTTTTATTTTCAAAAACGTTGAGAAATTAAAAGATTTTTTTCTTTACTGCGGCGTTGCTTCAGCGACACTCCTCCAAAATTCGCACCGTTCCAACAATCCCTTATCCGTCGCGAATGTTTTAACTTCAGCTTCTCCGGACTCTGTAACATTGAACAGCATCTCTGTGTCGCCAGTAGCATACGTCGCCCAAGCCGGTGTGATACTCTCTGGGGATAGTGGGTTGAAATTGGGGTTGAGTGATTTAACGACACTGAGGAATGACCCTGCGAACGAGGCGGCTATCTGGGCGTTCGGGACCGTTGGTGTGCTGAATTATTTAATATGAGCGCCCGCGTATAAAAAGGAAGGGAGATTTTCTTGAAACTCCGCACTCACGCGCCGGTAGGGAAATAGTATGGCACGTCGCCTCCGTGGTTTCCAGGTGGTACAGCGAATTCACCCTATATTACAGCATTAGTCGTGCCCACATATTAGTGCAACGCGGAGAAGCAACTTGCCTTGAATGAGCGTCCCTTAAACGCATTGAGCAAGGCGTAAGTTGGGCAGATAAAGATAGCTACACGTCACGAGAGATGAGCAAAGAGATGGGTCAACCACATGAAATCCAGTAAGTAAATGACCGAGATAGGAAAGCATACATTCGCCCATAATCGCAATTGCCTGGTCGACAACGGTATCGAGCCCAATGGCTGTATATTGACGAACAGTGGCTTCGATCTGCGAATCTCCGAAATTGGGGAAAAGTTGGCTAGTGTAGTCTGAGAGTGATATGTTCGAAGTGGTGTCGCTATCCACGAAGATTCGGCCCTCGAAAGTGTTGGTTACCGAGAAGAGCACGTCCTGTACCCAAATAACATCAGGACGGGTAATCGTTTTCTTGGCTGAAGAACGTAACACTTACACCGTTGAGCTTTCCCTTCAGAATAGTTTGTATAGGACGTTCCACGATAAATGACCCGTCTACAACGGGGACGAAGGCGAACGTGCCGAAGAAATTGTCAAGACTGATAGCGGAGTTCGCAGTTTCGAGTATGCTCGCGTCCGCGGTGGCTAAGCAAGAGAATGTATCGCTTGAGTTTGAGCAACTAAAAGTAAGGCAGTCAGTCATATGACCGAGAAGCACATTAAATTTAAGCTCAAGCGTACCCGACTTGCTGGACGACTTCAGAATACAGTTGCTGAATAGGTTTGTATAAATACCTCGGTTTACATAATAGTGTTTTAGGCATAGCTACCTCTGGGACGGCATCGTTGTAATCGTATTGAGAAGGAAGGAACGTTGAGCTCGTCATGCCCGCGCGGAAAAGCGGAGGCTGGGTGTTTCCGCCGTGCGCTACGATGTGCTGCAAGACGGAGCCAGCGCCTACATTTATCCCAATCAGAAAAATCTGAACAAATCATAACATATTCAGTAGTTCCCGAACCTGCGGATTCGCCCCAAATCGTCACTTTTCCTGGGTCACCACCGAACTTGGATATCTGTGAACGCAGGGAAGGAGTCAGCGAGCGTGTAGTTCCGCGAAATGAAACGACTAACATGCTCTTGTACCCATTTTAATGCAAGCTCCTGGTCCACTGAAAATGGCGTGGGAAACCTAGTTAAATCAAACCTGATTGATGTGTAAAGGGAATAAATGCTTACACAACCCAGCGTTCAAAACACCGTGCTCCTTCATCTCACTGCCTGAAAGGAATCCTATACAAATGCTCGTCAGGATTTCCCAATTGCTCCGCGTTTGCAATTATTGCTTACCGAATACACCGAGGCGATACTGGATCTCTACGACGACCACTCCGCCGTTGGCATCTTGTATGAGATCACCACCGTAAGCCCCAGTCGTACTGCCAGATACATATCTTAATGGAACGTCAACTTGGTTAGCAACGAACATGCAACTAGACGGGCATCAAACTGTACACTCACCCGCCACCGTGAATCCACACGACTACCGGCATCCTAAGGTCAGGATTGACTCCTCCTTGCACGAACACGCTATACAAAAAGAAATGATCAGCCTTCAACCCCTGGATTGAAAATTTTGTACCTACTTAAGAAACAAACAGTCTTCAATGTCCGCTGCTCGCTTCACAAACCGAGAAGAAACTGCGGGTGCGGCGCCCGTACTTCCCTGCGGGCATTCTGGTGGTTGTGTGTTCGCAGACTGTATGCCCCTTTCGATCACTGGAGAAGCAGGCGCTTGGAACCTCAATTGCCCTGGAGAACGATGAGGCGGGAACGAACTGCGTTGTGTGTTCTGATGAGCATACCAGTTGGAGGACTCGCATAACGTATTCCGAGGAATGAAGTGACATTGGACGTCGCATTAAGCGTAGCTTGATATGTTGCATAGCCTAGATCAACAGTCTGGGAGCTTGCAGTAGCTCGACTTAATATGTTCGCAAGGACGAGAGCACTGGCCGCAAGATCGAGTATCCTCATTTTACCGAGAGAAAGAGAGAAGAAGAGCAGGAGTATGGAAGTGGGTGCCAGCCGAAGATTATATGCTCAGGGGATATTCCATTCATACTGACAGTCGTCACGATCCGTCTTAGCTGACGGGCTTGGGGAAACATGAAAGGATTTGCGTCACCACGTGAAGCTACAGGTCAGACAGCTGGACAAAAATTTTTATAGACCCCTTCAATGAACATGATGTACGCGAATCGAAGGAGCGAGACGACATGTGACCGTGCTTCAGTGGACCGAAGGCATACAGAAAATCACCGAGCGCCCTAAGAATCTTCAGCTACCTGAGGTGTAGCGAGCACAATGTGACAGCAAAGCAAAATCCAAGTATAAAGCGAAGCGAGACGCTCCATAAAGTCATAAAACTCTCACATGGATAGACCGCAGGGCTGTTGGCGAAGCACACGTGAGCGAGGCGGGATTTTGAGTGGTCACGAATGCTGAAGTTCGTCATACACTATTTGCAGGGTGAAGGAGAAAGCAGCGTGAAGATTCCTTTTTCATATAAGAATAACGTCCGCACGGCCCGGCGTATCTAAGCGAAACAGATCCTAAGACGCCTAGCAGAGAAGGCGGTAGCGGGGAGAGCCTTCGTTTTGTCATGTGCGCAGACCACAGGATGTTACAATTCCATTTGATCAACTGTTGTGGGAAGATATTGTGCAGCGAAACTGGGAACCGGAACAAGATGGGATGCAGGGCGAATGGGCCCGAAAAGATCGCGGCAGTGCGAAACCGAGCCCCATTGTACATGAGGGCGCCTGAGCAGAAAAGATGAAGTTCATGCCAGCATTTCCGATGTCGTATCACGAGAACGCTGCCAGAACATCTGATTAGTCATCCCCGGGGAAAATGTCCCACGGGTATTCCACCCATGCCCGTTACTAACGGCTTTCACCTCAGTGGTAAATCGTCTAGCCATTATGTAAAAGACTGCAATGACACCCTACCTGCAATGACACTTTACAGACACTTCAATCGGACAGAAACAAGAAACGGATGGGGGTATATTCATTTTGTTCTCAAAAGCATCAGTGAAACCGTCCCACGGTCCACCAGCCACATGACATCTTTACTGAGGCGTGAACTCAGCGACACTCGCCCAGAATTTGCATCGCTCTAACAGAGCGTTGTCAGTTGAGAATATCTGTACTTGAGCCTCCCCGGACTCCGTAACGTTGAACAGCATCTCTGCATCTCCGGCAGAATACGTGGGCCAAACTGGCGTCACGCTCTCCGAAAATAGAGGGTTGAAATCTGGGCTGAGTGATTTTACGACGCTGAGGAACGACCCTGCAAAGGAGGCGGCTACCTGCGCATTTGGGACCGATTGCGTACTGGGTCGTCGAAAATGAGCACTCGTGCACAAAGGGGAAGAGGAACTTGAAGCACTACACTCACAAGCTATCCGGGAAGTAGTAGGCCACATCGTATCCGTGCTCTCCAGGCTGCACGGCGAACTCACCCTGGACGAAAACACTAGCTATGAATAAAAATGGGCGAGGCACAGAAAAAACGTGCCTTGAAAGATCGTCCACCAAATGCATTAAGCAAGGCATAAGTCGGACAAATGAAGATGGCTTCAAAGGGTCAGGTAGGTCAGCTACGCAATGGCGACGGGTAAATGAAAAGGCGAACAAAGAACGCACATTCGCCCATAACTGCGATCGCCTGGTCGACAACGGTGTCAAGACCAGTACCAGTATATTGAAGAACAGCGGCCTGAAGCTGCGCTTCCTTGAAAGTAGGAAAAAGTTGACTGATGTAGTCGGAGAGCGACATGTTCGAGGTGATATCGCTATCCACAAAGGTCCGGCCCTCGAAAGTGTTGGTTACCGACAAGAGTGTATCCTTCATACGAAACAACGTACAAACGAACATGATTTTAGCATCTAAAGTCTGTGAACATGATACTCACGCCGTTGAGAATTCCTCGTGAGATAGTTTGCATAGGGCGCTCCACAATAAACGATCCGTCAACAACGGGGACGAAGGCGAACGTGCCAAAGAAATCATTAAGGCATATATTAAAGTTTACTGTTTCAAGAGAACTTGCGTCTGCAGTGACTAAGCACGAGAATGTATCGCTCGAGTTCGAGCAGCTGGTGACGAGACGATCAGTCATACGTCTGAGAGGTAGAGCGTAGTAGCACAAACGTACCCAACTTGCTGGACGACTTTGGAATACAGTTGCTGAATAAGCGCGTTTAAGTACTCCAGCATAAGTAATAGTGTTTCGAGGATAACTACCTCCGGAATGGCATCATCGTAATTGTATTGGGGGGGAAGGTATGTTGAGCTGGTCATACCCGCACGAAAAAGTGACGGTTGTGTGTTTCCACTGTGGGCCACTATGTGCTGCAGGACAGAGCCGGCACCTTCGTCCGCCGCGGTCAATTAGAATTTGAATGTAATAACAGGAACGCTTTGATCTCGAACCTGCAGATTCACCCCAAATCGTTACTTTTTTCGGGTCGCCGCCAAAGTTTGATATCTACAAAAGCAGAAGTACGGAGTTAGTTAGTAACAAGTATCGCATTTGATCGATTAAGGCGACTAACATGCTGTTGCACCCATTTCAGCGCAAACTCCTGGTCCACTGAAAACGATATTAGTAAACTCGGTTTAATCAAACGTGACTGACGCGGAAAAATATATGCTTACACAGTCCAGCGTTCAAAGCGCCATGCTTCTTCATTTTGCTCCCTGGAAGAAAACCTGTGCGGAGACAGTCATAACGCCATCCTATTGTCTACTTTTGCAAAGTCACTCGCCGAAAAGGCCAAGGCGATACTGGATTTCCACGACTACGACTCCACCGTTGGCGTCTTTTATAAGATCGCCACCGTCATATTGGGCGGCGCCCCCAAAAACATATCTTGTGGGAATGATGTCAGCCATCAGCAAGTGATCAGACTATGTACTGACCCGCCGCCATGAATCCATACGACTACTGGTAACCCAAGATCCGGGCTGACCTCTCCTTGCACGAATACACTTGAGAGAGAGAAATGGTTGATTGGCAGTTCATGAATTACTAAGTCACGCACTCACTTAAGAAACAAACAGTCTTCAATGTCCGTCGCTCGCTTATAGAGCTGGAAAGGACTTGTGGATGCGATGCCCATGGGGGCTTGCGGGCATTCTGGCGGTTGCGTGTCCGCGAGCTGGATACCCTCGATTATCAACGGAGGAGCGGGCGCCTGAAACCTCAACTGTCCTGGGATTAGATTGGAAAGTTAATGATGAACCGGATTGCATTTCCGACGAGTGTACCCGTTGGAGGACTCGCATAGCGTATCCCAAGGAATGATGTGACGTTGGAAGTTGTGTTAAGCGTAGCTTGATATGTTGAGTAGCCCAAGTCGACAATCTGAGGGCTTGAGATAGCCTGATTAAACACAATTGCAAAGACAAGAGTACTAGTTGCCAGATTAAGTGTCTTCATTTTCATCGCAGAGTGGGAAGGGATCAAGGTTGCAAGAGGGAACGATAGAAGGGCTTTATGCGTCCAGGGCCATCTTATTGATGCTGACAGTAGCCTTTGTCTGGCTCCGTTGATGAATGCTACGAAAAGAACGAGTCCATGACTCAGGCTGTATTTAGAGCCCTGAAACCGCTGTAATCACCAGACCAGCCCTGGCGCGCCATTCACAGCGCTATGTTCTCGTTGCGCAGCCCGACTAGAAAGGAATATATGTAAGTGGGTTTCCATTTGATGCCTTAAGATGTTCCATATTGACGGAGGTGTATGAGTTGCCGTCTGGGTTCGGCGGGATAGCAAAGCAGTCGTACTAACTACGACGTAGGAAGTAGCGGGAGTTGGAACGAATGGAAACTCAGGAAAAAGATCTTCCGTTCGTCTATGATCCGAATTAGGAACGATGCTTGAACTCCGACGGCGCAAATCCATTTTTTCGGACCTGTTAATTATAAGGTTGCTGTAAGTTCGCTAAAATACTACTTATATAACTAATGTTTTAAGGCACCCGAGGATGGCTCGCTCAACACTGGCGGGTATCGGAGAAAAGTGAGCATCCAATACTTGTACTTAGCTGAGTAGCTCAGATGCCGTGTCTCTGAAGTTGCTTCCGCCATCTTCTCACAGCCTTAGTACATAAGGTGGATCCCCACCCATCGCCATAAATAGGATGCCGTCGGAGGAAAGACTTTGCCTCATCCACGCAGATACCCCATTCCACACGATACCTAAACGCTTCGATCAGGGCTGTTCTTTGGTTCGATTTTTGGACCACTCTGCACATGATCTCCACGCGGTAGCTCACAACTTCGTGGACGACGATCATCAGCTTTAGATGAAGGTTCCTGTGCAGCTCGATTCTGTTGCTCCAAGCCCATTGATACCTTATCCGTGTATGTATGTGCCTTCTGGCAGGTGAAAGCCGAAGGACAGGCGTTTTTCTGCTGCGTTGCCACCTTTAGCGAGTGGATAAACCATCGTAATCGGGAGAATCCTCATCAACCATAAGTCGCCGATGACAATTCCTTCGAGCACGAGATTGAAAATGCGAACAGTGTGTAATGTGATTCCTTACGAAATCTTAATAAGAAGTTAAGAACGGTCAGAATACACACTAGAACGTTCACAAAACGGGAATGCCATTTTTTGTTTTGTTTTCGACGCTTACATAGCGGTCATAAGACCCTTTACTGTGGTGTGATTTCAGCGACGCTCTTCCAGAAATCACATCGCTCCAATAATCCTTTGTTTGTAGCGAACGCCGTAACTCGGGCTTCTCCAGACTCCGTAACATTGAAGAGCATCTCTGTGTCGCCATCAGAGTACGTCGTCCAACTCGGTGTTACACTCTCTGGTAGAGGGTTGAAGTTAGGATTGAGAGACTTTACGACACTGAAGAATGACCCCGCAAAGGATGCCGCCAGCTGTGCGTTTGGAACGGCCTGTGTACTGGGTTTTCATGATGAGCTTGCATGTATGAAGGAGGATGGAGCGATTCCTCCCAGAGTTATACTCACGCGCCGGTCGGGAAGTAGTACGCTACATCGTCTCCGTGATTTCCAGGCGGCACAGCGAATTCCCCCTGGATGAAGGCATGAGCCACGATTGTGTACCGGTGCTACGGACAGAAACAACAAGCCTTAAAAGATCTGCCCTTGAACGCATTGAGCAAGGCATAAGTCGGGCAAATGAAAATGGCTTCATATTGCATAAGACCCATTAATTAGCTACTCGATGCAAATAATCGGAAGAGAAAAAAACATACATTCGCCCATTACCGCAACCGCCTGGCCAAAAACGGTATCGAGTCCGATATCAGTATATTGACGGACGGTGGCTTCGATTTGTGATTCTCCGAAAGCAGGAAAAAGTTGGCTAGTATAGTCTGATAGCGACGTGTTCGAGGTTATGTTTGCGTCTACGAAGACGCGGCCCTCGAATGTGTTGGTTACCGAAAGGAGCACGTCCTTCATTCAAGTAACACCCAGGCAAATAAGCGTTTGGTACTCAAATTCTTAAAGCGTATACTTACACCATTGAGTCTTCCTCGTAGAATAGTTTGCGTGGGGCGCTCCACAATGAACGATCCGTCGACAACGGGGACGAAGGCAAACGTGCCATAGAAGTTGTTGGAGCAGATAGCAGAATTTGCATTTTCTTATATACCCGCGTCCGCGTTGACCAAACATGCGAAAGTATCTTCCGTATCGAAACATCTAATAGCGTGACAGTCAATTGCAATAATTGAGGAGCACGAAAGCGGATTGTAAACGTACCCGACTTGCTCAACGACTTCGGAGTATAATTGCTGAATGAACACTAGTAAGTACTTTGATCTAGAGGCAGCGTTGAGAGATGGCCCACCTCTGGGATTGTGTCATTATAACTGTATTGCGAAGGAAGGAATGTCGAGCTGGTCATGCCCGCGCGGAAAAGCGGCGGTTGCGTATTTCCACTATGAGCGACAATGTGCTGCAACACGGAGCCGGCCCCTTCGTTTGCTTCCGTCAGATAAACCCGAACAGACACCAAAGTCAACTAGTGGATCTCGAACCTGCTGATTCACCCCAAATAGTCACTTTATCCGGATCGCCTCCGAATTTGGGAATCTACGCATGCAGAAAAAACGTCAGTAAAGGATGTCATATAGTAGCCAAGGAAGACGACCAACGTGCTCTTGTACCCACTGCAGTGCAAATTCCTGGTCCACTAATAAAAGTGTTAGCAAACTCGGCCAAATTATGATTGATGACGCAAAATACGGAGCGTTTGTGCTTACGCAGTCCGGCATTCAGAACGCCATGATCCTCCGTTTCACTTCCTGGAAGAAAACCTTCAACGCGGATATCCATTAGATCAATGCTAACCACTTTGAGTGTATAGCATCGCATACCAAAAAGGCCGAGACGATACTGAATCTCTACAACTACGACTCCGCCATTGGCATCCCGTATAAGATCGCTGCCGTCGGTTGTGTTTGTGCTCCCGATATCATATCTTCACGCAACATATGTTCAGCAGTCGCACGAAACGACAGAGCCGTATGGTCGTTAGGCCGTGCACTTACCCGCCTCCATGAATCCACACGACCACCGGCATCTTGAGATCAGGATCGACTCTTCCTTGCAAGTATACGCTTTATGGAGAGAAAGATAAGTTGCTAATTCGTGAGTTGACAGTTCGCACTCACTTAAGAAATAAACAATCCTCAATGTCTGCCGCTCGCTCGACAAGTCGGGAAGGACTTGTGGGCGCGGTACCAACGGCACCTTGCGGGCATACTGGTGGTTGTGTATTCGCGAGCTGGATGTTCCTGACGGTTGATGGAGGGGTGGGCGCTTGGAACCTCAGCTGTCCTGTGATTAGGCTAAGAAGTCATAAACGAGTTGGTTTGTATCTCGAGATGGGCATGCCTGTCGGAGGACTCGCATAACGCATCCCGAGAAACGAGGTGACATTTGACGTCACGTTAAGTGTAGCTTGGTACGTTGCATAGCCAAGATCAACGATCTGAGGGCTTGCTATAGTATAACCCAACACATTTGTGAAGATGAGAGCACGGCTTGCGAGATTAAGTATCTTCATCTTTGTTGCTGATAGAGAGAGAGAGCACAATGGTACAGGAGGGAATGCCCTATGGTATTTATACGTTCGAAGGATATCCCATTTGTGTCGATATGCCATGTCGCGATTCATCTTCGTTGACGCATATTACGAGAACAGATGAGGTTGTATAGTATTGACTAATGTCTCCTACAAGGCTGTGAGACTTGCGCACACGGATAAGTCGAATTGCCGTTGACAAAGTACTTGCGAGAGAAGCGGAGTCTTGTGCAGTTCTCGACTGAAGTCCGTCACATATGACTAACTGGACGAAGAAAGCACAGTGAGTGTCTTTGTCGAATGCATTTGAACTTGGTTATGTTTAGAAAGAAGTCTCTCGGTGGAGCATATTTCTGCGCCTCACCGAACAAATTTGTGTCACCAAACGATACTAGCATCTCTCTAAACAGGGGTTCGAGGAGTTAGCAGAGAAGCCACTGCAATCTGACTGTCGTAGAGAATAGCAAGCCCCACAGCAAGAAGGCCCCTCTTTTCCGGGGCACAACGGCTCATTTGATTAAAATGTTGGGCGGTGTTATGTGGCAACTTGAAGACCGCAAGAAAACGCTGGCGCTGCCGTAGAGTGCACTGCTCGCGCAAGGACAGCCAGTAATGTGACCAGAGCAATCCAATACAGCCACCGGAGCAATCGCCGCAAATTGCTACACCGTCCGCATATTTCGTATAACAGGAGCCGAAGGTTGTAGGGGAAACTGTGCTTTGAGCAGCCATCGATGGTGATAGTACCACGCAAACACTCATGATGATGATGAAGATGTATTAAAAGGCGCCGTGTAAACATAAGTACATAAGCGCCCCGGCCCCCGAAGGGGCCGG